>JAJIBD010036111.1:0-25377 GCA_021461705.1 Cryptotis parvus
CCAAGCTGCTAACCAATGAAAAGATTTACAGCTGTACTGCCACAATAATATTGACTGGCCTGCAGAAAATATTGCGAAGCCAATATTCTCTGGGGTTAAATGTATTAATAACTCAACTATATGACCCACAACCCCTATGTTTTTAGTGTTGGGACTTGTTTTAAATAAAAGACAATTGCGCTTGCATTTGGCAGTTTTGACAATTACTTATGGAACTTCAGGAATGGTCAACCCCAACCACCCTACAAATCCCCCAAATAAAACCAACTCTTATTTTTATTATATTTTTAACTATGAGGCTGGGGACTCCGGATTGGAGACCCAGAGTTACTACTTAATCTGCCCTTTGGGGTATTCCTGGCAGTACTCTGAGACCATAACGAATGCCAGGATCAAATCCTGGTCTACCACTTTCAATACCTTCTGAATACAAAATCATACATTTAATTTTAATTATTAGTATTTCAAACAATATTATTTTTTCAAAAGTGGAGACCACCTATTATTAGAATTTTATTTTGGGAATATTCTAAAATAGGCTTTAATAACATAACCTTGAAATTCACAGAAATTTTTTTCCACTAAATATTCAGAAATATTCTTTCTTTCTTTCTTTTTCTTTCTTTCTTTCTTTTTCTTTCTTTCTTTCTTTCTTTCTTTCTTTCTTCCTTCCTTCCTTCCCTTCCTTCCTTCCTTCCTTCCTTCCCTTCCTTACTTCCCTTCCCTTCCTTCCTTCCTTCCTTCCTTCCTTCCTTCCTTTCTTTCTTTCTTTTCTTTCTTTCTTTCTTTCTTTCTTTCTTTCTTTCTTTCTTTCTTTCCTTATTTCCTCTCTCTCTTTCTCTCTTTCTCCATATCGCTGTCTCCCTCCCACCCCTCCCTCCCTCCTTAGCAGCTGGACAAACCTAGCAGTAAGGGGCTACTGTCTCTGTGATCAGGAATTACACCTGGTCACTATTGGGGATCATATGGAATTCAGGGAAAATCCTGAGTCGACTGTGAGTAAGGCAAGTATCCTACCTGCTGTAATGATTGCTTTGGCTCACGAATATTTCATATAAATGAAAAATCTACATGCTAGGAGACATAGACATGGAGTCTAATGAGAGAGAGAAATCATATAGTCATTAATAGTGACCATATGACCATTATGATTTATTTTGTTCCAGTTAATGCCTTTCCTGGCATGATATATTTTCATTACTTGTGGTTTACAATTTATTTCTGGTTATAGAAATTTCTGTAATATCAATAGAAGCCATTTTCGTAATCAATATTCAATGTCATTTATGCACATAAACAAGGTGATTATAACGTTTACATGGAAAGAAAATGCCAAGAAATATAAATTGAATGTTAGGAGAAAATGTACAGAGATCTAATGCCATATAATTTTATGACTTACTCACCTCAAAAGTTATAGTAATCTTTACCCTATGCTGTTGGTAAAGAGAACAGGCAATAAATAGAACAATGGAACAGAGAGTCCAGAAATAGACTCCTATAGATCCAATAAACTGGTCTTTAAAAAATGAACAAAGGCAATACAATAAAAACAAAGATAATTTCTTCAACAAATGCTACTGAGATAACTAAACATCTGATGCATTGTGGAGCGGAGACAAATACAGAATCTGAGAGAATATAGACACTGGCTTTAATATTCTTCACAAAATTAACATAAGAATTCTATAGATTAAATGTAAAACAGAAAATGTACAAATCCTAGAAAATAGCAAAGGAAAAATGGTGGTATGGCAATATTTGTTTGTAACATCTAATGAAAACATAAATCAAAAGATAATTGATAATATAAATTAAGTTGTAATAAAAATGATCTGGTATGGATAGTACCAGATATAGAATATAATGTATTCTCTATTTAGTATGGATAGAGAATATAATGGAAAGCCACAGTTTGGGGAGACATATGGTAAAAAAATAAATCAGATTAAAAATTATAATCCAAAATTAGAAAAATATCTTAACAATTTTTTTAAAATTTCATTTTGTCACCTAGAGATAGACAATTGCAAAAGTGTATATGATTGGATTTCAATCACACAATGTTGCAGCACAGATCCTCTACCAGCTACATTTTCCACCACCAAAGTCCCTAGTTTCCCTCCCCACTCCACCTGCCTTTATGGCAGGCACTTTTCTTCCCTCTCTAGTTCTCTTTTTGAGCATTGTGGTTTGCAATACTTAAATTGAGGGGGTTATCATGCACAACCTTTATCTACTTTCAATACTCAATTCTATTTACCATTGCCATTGCCAACTATTATAGGCAAACTAATCCTCTATCTTACCTATTGCCCACACCCATTATGGTAGATTTGAACTCTTGACAGGTCCTCCTGGACCTGTGACAAAATTAACAAAATATCTCTTGAACTTGCAATAAGTAAACAAATTAGTTACAAAATCAAAAACCCAGAAATTTCTTCAAAGAAGAATGTGGGACACAGCTTAACATGTCTGCAGGAAATCAAATTTGGATCCCTCTAAATACCTAGTAGAATCATCAAAAGAAAAAATGCTGACAAGACCAGTAAGAATGTAAGCAATAGAGACTCTGATTGCCAATAGGGTGTGCAAAATGGTAATGATACAGGGGTGCAAAATGGTCTAGCTCGGTGATTTCCTAGAACCTCACATATACTCTTGCCGTGTTAGAATGATTCAACAGTCATTTTCCTCTACTTTACTAGAAGAAGCTGAAAACTTATATCCACCTAAAAACTTATGCAAAAAAATTTTATAGGAACTTTATAATCTATTTCTATGACAAACATCCCTTATGACCCTCAGAAAGTGAATGGATAAATAAATTTGATGCATCTAAAGAATAGGATATTAGTCAGTACTAAAAAAGAAACTAACAATCTAGCCATAAAATGTATAGAGGGAAAATAAACACATTACACTAAGGGAAGAAAATCAATCTGAAAATCTGACATCATTTTAGCTGTGATGTACATGGAAATGCAGTTTGTTAAAAAAAAAAAAAACTGGTAAACTCTCAATGAGTAAAATTAAACATTTTGGGACCAGTAGGGTTTCTGGAAAATTTCTATGTACCTATGATTTTTTTTGTGAACCAAATTTAGCTTAAAAATAAAAAGTTTTAATAAACAAATGCAAAAAGAAATCCTTATAATCAACCAATCTCTACACTTTAGCATAAATACTGAAATGAAGGAACCACAATATAAAAAGAATTTCAATGATTTTTTAAAGAAAGCAGTTATTTTCAGTCCCTCCTACCTTATAATCTACACATTTCCTGCTATTCATTCTTGCATTGTTTCTTTTATTCTTGTTTTTCTTAACCCATTGTCTACCCTGAAAGAAAGCTCCAGAGCAAACCACACGCCTTAGGTTTCGCCATTGTGAATGAAGGCAAACCATCGTCAGAGAACACCAAAGCGAAGGAGACGTTCCCCCCCTCCCCCCCCGTCACTCCCTTATTTCCTTTACTAAATATTATTCTTGTTCTCCGATCTCTTCTCCCTCTCCCAACGTGCTTGACATTGGTGGGAGACAAACCCTGTAGGCTGTAAAACACAAACTGTCATCTAGCTGCTTTTTCTGCCAGAGACTGGCAAAAAAGAATTGGAGAATTAAATAAAATGGAAAAATTAGCTTCTTCCCTCTTCCTTCCCTGCTCTCCAAAACATCTCTGGCAATTTCTGCATCCACTCTCCCTCTTATCTGACATGGTTCCAAGCTTTAGTGGGAGACACTGAATCTCAGAGACTTGTTTTCTATCTTCTTTCTTGATGTCTTATAAACTGTTGCTAACTCTAAGCTTTGCTGGTGGTGTTCCCTCTTGAATTTTAACTCACTTCACTCTCACCGGTCAGTTCACTGAGTCCCAAAATGCAATTTCAGGGAGAAAAGTTTGACAGCTGTAGCATAAATTTTAGAAACCAGTTGTCCTAGTTCTTAAACCTAGGGCTACTTTAGTGGGACAATCCACAATCTATCATGATATCTTATTTGATGAGAATTCTTTTCAATAGCTAAGACTATGAAACAGTCTGAATTAAACAAGGGTACAATTTTTGAAGTAAAAATAATAGCATAGCTGTCTATTTTCTTACCTGCCTCCTAGACCACTGACGGTTGCTTATCATGTGGACTTTCTTTGACTTCCTACCTCTTTATTTTTTGGTATGATGATTGCTAGTAACATGTTCATCTGGCTGGACTGTATAAAGATAGATGCAGACACAGGGAATACAAAATGCTGCTAAAATGAAAGTCTCCAGAGGAAAGAGTCTTTTATGTTCTATTGTTTGTACAATTCCTGAGCAAGGAGTGTTAGTACCGGCTTAGTCTTTAATTGCCAGATTGCTCTGCAGTACAATTTCCCATCTGCTGTCTTGGCAGTTTCTCTACAATGCTGGTGGTCAAACATTCCTTTAAATTCAAACCTTTAGACCAGTGAATGATGATAAAATATACTTCTTTTAATATTTATATTGAAAGTGTGATTGAAAATTAATACACTGGGGTAACAGTAAGATTTTTTCCTTGAAGTATTTTTATAGTAAATTCATCACAAATCAAATACGAAAGAAACAACACTACTCCAAATAGTATTTAAATAAATTACACATAATGTCTATAATGTTATGGTTATTGGAGGAAAGCACTGTGAATTTTAATTGTTTATCTTGTATAGACTTTTTAAAGACAACAAGACATCAACATTTTTGCATTTTGTCTATTTTGGACTTCTTACGAACTACTTGAAGGACTCTGCTCTTCAGAGTACTGTCTACATTCCAAAATAAGCTTTTATGGGAACGAAAGATTTTCCAAGAGAGTACTGTCATCAAGACTTTCCTAGGTAAAAATATTAATCCTGGCTGGAGACATAGTATAGGATTAGGATGTTTTCCTGGATGCAGTGTTGGACCCCAGGCTACTACTAGGAATAACCCTCAGCTCCCAAAAATGTACAAATAAATTAATCTTAGTGGTTCCTCTGGCATGAAAATAGCTTTTTGAAAATGGTGTAACGGTTAAGAACATGAGCTCTGTGTGAAGGACCTGGATTTGAGTCCTAGCACCAACATTTCCTAATTAGCTGTGAAAACTCTTGTAAATTAAAATCCGAGTGCCTTGATTTTCTCATCTGTAGAAATAATAATAATCTGGGAACTAAAAAGAAGATAAAACATATATCTTCATGTGCATGACCCAGCACAAGTTCCAGAGCCACATGGCATGCTACGCTTTACTGCAAGTAATCCTGGAGTCCTCTGAGCACCCGAGAGATGAAGCAGTGTTCCTTCCCAGGTGCTTGAGCTGGAGACTCACCGGGATGACTATGATGGGCCCTTGAGCACTATAAGAGAATTTTCATTCAAAAGAGAAGAGTAAAATTTTTGAGAATTAATAGCATATGTGTAATAATTAAAAATGAATCAATATAAGTGTGATAGACTATTTTGTATTATTATTATTATTATTATTATTATTCCCAGTGTGTCTCTTATTTATAGTTATGATGTTAGGAAGGTTTTCTCTCCATGGCAAATACATTTCTTCTTCTTATAAGAAAATATTTCTGTAAAAATTAGTGCTTCCTAATTTTTACAAGTATAAATAAAATCCTTTATTTTTTTCAAAGTTTATGTGAGGTAATTTCACTGTTATGAAATTTTATTTTAGTTTTGCTAATTAAAGTAAATATAAAGAGAATACTTGCTTTTTCCAAACAGGAAAAGCTCAAGAGCATTTAGAATCTGCTTCTCCATTACCTTCAGAAAGACTGTGAGCACTTTCAGTCTCCTTTCCAGGGGCAAATCTCTATAGGCTTGGGATTCATCACCTAATTCTCCTTTTAATAAGTTTTAGCATTATTTTTATGTTCAATTATATTTGAGTATGACACCAAATAATAGCATATGTGTGTAGTACATTATTTGGAACTGTTTGGTCCAATTTAATTTTCTACAAAGTATTGATTATCACATTTTCATCACATTCCAAGTCAAAAAAGTTTTGTATAAATATCCTACTTTTGAATAGAATGGAAGCAGTCCTGTCTGAGAATCAGGATTTCATAACAGGTAGCTTAAATCAGAGTTAATCTTCCTTTCCCTATATGCCACCTAGTTCCAACAATTTCAGTCCATTTAAATCAGAATAGAAAACTTTTCATTTTTGAAAATCCCAGACAGACCTAAAAAAAATTAGGAACCTCCACTAATATTGATGTCCAATTGCTTAAAAAAAAATATTACATAAGAAGGACATGAAATGTGTAGTGAGTTGTAAAGGGACAGCAGGTGATGACCTATGACTGGGATGATAAATAAAAACTTATTGAAGAGATTATGAAGATAATTATGAAAATAAAGGAAAAACACAAAGACATCAAAGAATACATCACTTATATTTATGGAAATCCATAGACTAGTCTACTTGTCCTAAATTCTTACAGTGAAAAGGTAACTGAAACATTCTAGCAGAGCATTTAGAGCATCGTGAAAATATACATAAGATTAACTAGCAAATTAGAACATTTGTATTTGTTTTGGGGACACATGGAAGGTTGCGGTGTTGTTGTCTCTGCAGTGCTCAGAGAACTGCATTTGTGCTGAGGATTAAACCTGGGTTGCTGCAAGTAATGCTTGCACACTGCAGCTTTGAACCATTTCTCTAGCTTAATATTAAATCAAGACATTGAGTGTTTATTATTGTATTTTTCTATTTTGTTGTTCATTTTTCTAGCTAGGTGTACAAATTTTTATACTAGACTTATAATAACATTCAAAATCCAGGCTTTCCTAGAATATCATTTTCTATTTAAAATATAATGTTTGAGTTATTTTAAAAATGATTTCAGCAACCACAGAAAGTGCAGTTTTGCTTCAAATTCCTTGGGCAGAAAAAGTAAATACAGCCATGCCCACGAAAGAAGTCTGTTTACATATATGCTTAGTTTCATAACAGATCACAAAAAAATGAATAACTCAAGTTAAGTTTGGTTGCCCTATTATAAAAGCATAAAAAGAAATCCAAATTGGTTCAATTGACTTGGTACATAGAATTTCTGTCTTTTTGGAATTTCAAGGAGAACAAGAAACTATCTTCTATGTTACATGTTGGAATAGAAAGAGAAAACAAAAATATCTAATTTTTTGACATCCACTACTCTCAAGAAAAATATAGTTAGTGTAGTAAATCCCTATAGAAAATGGGTATTATTTGTAAAAAAAAACTATTTTTGCAGAATGCAATAAATAGCATATGCTAACCCATATTTTCACATTCTATTAAAGGTAACTATTTTATTCTACTTCTGCTGCCTCTTTCTAAGTATTCAACTACAATTTATTTTCTTTCTTACATTTTGCATTACTTAATAAACTCACCAAGCACTAAGAATTTCATTAGTAATTTCCACCAATCAACACTTTATTGTTAATGGCTATATAGCATATTTGACCATTATTTTATTGAGATATATAATTATTTTATTTTTTTTTAATTTTTTGGGGGGTCACACTTCGGCAATGCTCAGGGGTTTCTCCTGGCTCTGCACTCAGGAATTACTCCTGGTGGTGCTCGGGGGGACCATATTGGATGCGGGGATCGAACCTAGGCCGGCCTGGGAAGGCTGCGTGCAAGAGCAAACACCCTACCCGCTGGGCTATCGCTCCGGCCCCTATAATTATTTTATTGAGGTGTGGAATATATATACCTGAAACTATTTGTTTGTAGTCTTTCCTTGTGTTGTAGGCATTCACCTTATCTCAGAACCTAAGCCGATCAGTCATGGTGGGTAATTTCTGTGTGTTTGGTGAGACCCACACCAGTGCTGGGACACTGCATGATCTATACTTGAGGTTGTTGCAGGTGGTTTATGGAGGATAAGACTGTTCTAAGTGGAACTCAGACTTCCAGAAGGCAATGCTGACATGGCGCATTGAGCACACACACTTCAACGCAGGGAGGTGAGTGGTGAGGAACGCCTAAAGGTTATAATGTGTTTATATTATACCACTCAGGGGAGATGAGTGGGTTTTCAAAATAGGAGTCTTATGTGAAGTACATAAACTCATGCTTTCTAGTCCTTATATTGGACCAGTGGCCTGACCGACAATGGGGGCTCCCTCCTGAACAGTTCTTAATCGTCAGCCCTTGGCCAGACAGATGAAATTAAGTTAAAACACATCAAATTTATGCATTAGTGGTAAAAACTTACTCTAGTGCATTAGTGATAAAAATGTACCCAGGAACACTATTGGTAAAAATTTCATCAGGATTCCCAGAATTAATAGAGATCTTAATTCTTGGCATCACATGGGCCCCCAATCACTGGCAGGTACTTGTGTTGGAGGTCTTCTCAGAAGGGCCCTGGAGGCCCCCAGCATACCAACATGACGAGGTAATCCTTGACACGAAGGACTGGAACAGCATTGCATCCCTCCATAGGGTCCCTAGGCTTCCTTAGTGCTGGGTTCTGAGCTGCTAGCCTTAGGGCCCCACACTTCTACAGACACAAGGGCCTAAGGGCAGGACCCAGAAATGGGCCCTGCCCATATGGTTACAAAACATCTGTGCACATCCAAGCTAAGGTGAGGCAGAATGTACCTGGTCTAAGACCTCTGACCACAGTATTATGTAGATCAATGATTGTTACCTTGCAATGTTACCTTGCAAACTCTAAATCTGTGATTGTTATCTGTTGCAATGCTCAGGACCTTTGCAAATGTCATGTGATTTGTGTTTGCATCCCCTTCACCCAAATATTATATAAAAGGCTTAAACTGTGCTCACTAAGATGAGTACTGCTATCCATAACTGCATCAATGTCTTTCTTTCTCCCAAGTCCATCCCTCTCCTTTTTCCGCGAGGGATGAAGTCTGGAAAGATCTAGGTTTCCCTCATTCGTGCCGGAAGCTGCTGGCCCAGGGCCTCTGAGACTTAGACCACACCTCACTGGGGTGCTCTCCCCATATATCGTGAATAGTAAAATGTAATATTTAATGTTTCTTAAGACCATAGGTTTATCAGTTTATACTAAGCAGTTAACTTTTTTTTGTTTAGGGTGGGGAAATGCTGTGCTTGGCAGTCTTAGGACTAATTCCTGACTCCCTACTCCACGGTTATTCCTAGCAGAGTATCGGGGACTATGCAGTGCCAGGGGAAACTAACCCTGGATCTTCAGCAGGCGAAACCTCCAATCATATCCGGAATGTCCCGGGTCCCTGTGTTTTTAATACAATGGATCATTATAAAAATAGGATTTTTCATTTGTGAATGGTACATGAAAAGAGTGTACTATACGATATGAAAAATATAAGATAATTTTTCCTATCATATAGTAGAAAATAATGTTAAAAATAAAATTGTATTATTCCTTGAAATAATTTGATTGCAAAATCATTTCCCTCTACAGTATTTAAAATAATTATAGCTTATGATCTTTGTAATGTATCTATAACCACATTATAACCTTTAAAGTGTTACTATAATCAAATAATTTATAATTTTCATATAATTTATAGTATATAATGAAAAATGTATAGGGTTACAACAGTTCTAGATTTTAATGCAAAATCTTTTCACTGTCTTTTTGGGGTCACATCTGGCAATGCTCAGGGATTACTCCTGGACCTGCACTTAGAATTGCTCCTGGAGATGCTCAGGGGACCATATTGGATGCCAGGGATTGGATCTAGGTCAGCCATATTCAAGGAAATCACCTACCGGTTGTACTATCACATTGGCCCTAAATAAAAGCTCTTTCACTTGTAGACTGTGCAAGGACCATGGGTAAACTTATTAACATACTCAAAGAACATTATACTTGCAAAGAAGAGCAAGATGCTGCAACTGGGAAACAATTCCATGGATTCTCATGTTAGTATGCAGCATGAGACAGATCCGAATAAAATGTACCGTGATTTAATTTTTTGCGATGTCTGAATTTTTGGCAATGCTCTTTGAAGATGATGCATTTATTCTATCAAACCTTTGACATATTGAAAGAGATGTAAAGAAAAATTCACTTTCATATGTGTCAGAGTGAGTATTCAGAGTATTATGTTATTCAACTTTCATAGAAATGATATGAATCCTATTTTATTATTGCCCTGAGGCTCAAGAAAGATGACAAAAATCATAAAAGAGATTGCACATACAAATGGTGACTAGTATGACCCCATAAAATATAACGTAACCCCTCTAATTATATGCCTCAGAGGGCCAGGACTCAATCGTTAGTTGACAGTTTCCTAGCTTTCTAACTCAAATTAGAATAAATTAGAGAAAATAAAATGCATACCCATATCCAATATATAGGATATACTGCTACTAGTTAGCCAGTTAATAGTCCTCCATGCAAAATAAAAAAAGTCAAAAAAATTAAAACTCCCTGCTAATCAGGGTATTCTGCAAATTTCACCATAAATGGTTGCCACTCTTCTGTAGCCCTTTGAATTTTTTATCAAAATGTATCTGACAGTGTGTAACTCTCTACAGCAAATTGTACTATGATAAGCTTTTAACAAACACTTTTATCTTTTCTCCCTTGGTAGGTCTTCATTTATTTGTACAAAAGATAATAAAGAATAGCATTTAAACAAATCATTTCTACATTATAAAGTAGGTTGCATGTTTCTAAGTTATTTAATGTGGCATAAAGAAAAAAGTACATAAAATTTATAAATAAATTGCAGTATTTTTATGAAATAGCAATTGCATATCAATATCAACAGCAAAAATGAGTTAACTATAGTGCCGACAAGGATATTTAAAAAAGAAAAAATAGTATGTGTGCTTATTTGAAATAGTTAGTTCGGGAGGCTTGCATTATACCAGCAAAGGTGAGTAAATTCATATAAAGATTTGCCTGATTTGGGGCCTGAGTGATAGTACAGTAGGGAGGGTGTTTGCCTTGCATGTTACAGACCTGGGTTCAATCCCTGACATCCCATTTGATCTCCCAAGCACCACCAGAATAGTTCCTGAGTGCAGAACCAGGAGAGACCCTGAACATTTCAGGTCTGATCAAATTTTTAAAAAAGTGAACAATTTGCTTGATTTATTATCAGACACTGAATTGTAAGTGAAAGTTATATCATAGTAATATTTCCTGCCTCATTACAAATGAATTATTCTGAATCATGAAGAAATGTCCTCCTCCTTAACATTTAGTCTCACTTCCTCTTCTCTGTCTAATGAGTAAGTGTAGGGATCCAGAACGGCTCAGTGCTAGAGCACCTGCCCTGAAGGCAGAAGGTCTTGAGTTCTACTCCAGACAGCTACCTCCCACATACCAACCACAGTCCCAGAAGTACTGTTTGTGATCCCTGTAGTGCCATGTGCAGCAAAGAATGCAACCTCGATCCAAAATCACAGCATGCAAGCACTGCAACAGAATTGTGTGTGTATGTGTGTGTGACTCTTACTCATTAAAACAATAAAAGGAAAAGATGGTAACACTTTTAATGGAAATAAATGTTGGTGTGTGGTAAAGTTGAAATCAGCTGGGTGATAATCTTATTCCTTATAATCTTGCCAGCAGCTTCTGATATTTCTTCCTCCAACACTAAGCAGCTATGTAAAATCTGAATATGCAGCCCTGTGAATTATTTATGCTGGTGCTTTTGTTTGGTAAAATTTGGATTGGTTCCATTAGAGTCTTAGATGTCTGAATTGTATAAAAATACAACTTATTCCCAATCTGCTTGGGAATTAAGGTACAATTTTACTCAAGAATGGGCATCTAACACTGTAAATGATCATCATGATTTACCACAGCACATATTTCATCTATGATTTATATATTACTATATTTAGGAATAGTCATTGGTTCTGTAATTAACTTAAGTGTAACCAATTTCCTGATTTTTAGCACAATTTGTCTCTTTTACGATGACTCCATGTTATTAATTTGCAATCTGTTGAGATTTTTACTGCATTTACCCTACATGAATTGAGTATAAAGTAAAATAACTTACAGTACACTCACATCTTTTCCATAATGTCATATTAAACAATTTCTGGCTTGAGCTATGACGGTTGCAAAGAGTTAAAAGGTGATCAGTTCTATCTTTAAAACAAAGAGAAGTGCTAAACAAATTAAGAATAAATGACATCTTTTGGACTGATTGGAGAACTGAGATTGCATGAAAAACCACTACTCTGGGAAAACAGAAGAATTTGCAGAAGCGCGGCTGAGGTCTCAGATGGAGCACAAATCACGGAGACCTCTAATCACTGTCAAGAGAAAACACTGTCAATATTTTTTTTTTGTCCACACCCAGCTGTGCTTCAGCTTCTCAGGTTCTGCACTCTGGGGTCACTATATGCAATGTTCAGAGGCCCATAAGTGGCTCCCCAGGTATGGAAACCATCTCACACAGAACCCATAAATGGTAATTTTGATGCTCTGTGGAGGCCAGTACAGACTACTATAAAACAAAAATAAATCCTGGGGTCTGCAATCTTGAGCGATTTATACACATGTGTGGGTTTTGCTTCCTACCCACTAGGTTTTAAAATTAAACCAGGTTTTTGGTTGCTGAGAGATGGGGGTTAGTGTAATCACTCTTAGATCTACAGGTATTCTCCATAACAAAGGGTTACACTCAAAGGAAAAGGACTAGCAGAGCCTTATCTCCCTAGAGAGAATACTCCTCCCCCTCAAGGCCTTTTGTGACTATACATATCAGGGAAGAAACTCTGTGAAGGATCTTAGAGATAAAATTCACTAAAAGAAAAGACTTCATCACATTTGTAAAATCTCCCACAGCAATACACTTTAGTACCATAACAGTTTTCTATGGAACAGTTTTAATGTCTATCTGAAATAAAAAGTACTAGGCTTACTTAGACAATTATTCTCTGAGAAAGAGGAAAATCCAAAGTCAAAACCCAAAACCTGGGTAATGCAGGAATGTGAAGCCTCTAACCACTGCAACAACAAAAAACTAAAGAACAGTGCATACACTAAAAGTCCTATTTACTTTATTTCCTACTATGTGATGCATCAAGTTCATTTATAAGACATGCTAAAAGGTAAGAAACAACAAAGTTTCAAGAGACATAGCAAGCTTCAGAATATGATAGCACAAATGTTGAAATATCATGCAGTCAAAGAAATTCACAAAGACAATAATTAACATGTTAGGGCTTGAATAGGAATCAAAGTAGACAACTTCAAAGAATAGACAGATAACATAGATAGATAGTAATTAGAAGAAATAATCCAAATTTAATACTAGTACTCTAACAGAAATGTGCTTCATAGGCATATCAATAGACTAGACTTGGTTAAGGAAAAAAAACCACTGAACTTGAGAACATATTCCAAAGAAATTTCTCAGTTCACTTTATAAGAATAGTGCCAATTGTACATATACCAATGAAGCTAAACTAAAATTCCATACAACTGAAAATTATTAAATCAATAAATATGCTTTAAAATAAAAATTGAAAAAAAGAAACAACACAATCTAGAAAATAAGAAAGAAGGAACAGAAGGGAGGGGAGGAAGAGAGAAAGAAAGAAAAAGGAAGAAAGGAAAATAGGAAGGAAGAACAAAAGATAAGAAAGAAAGAAAGAAAAGAAAGAAAGAAAAGAAAGAAAGAGAAAGAAAGAAAGAAAAGAAAAGAAAGAAAGAAAAAAGAAAAGAAAGAAAGAAAGAAAGAAAGAAAGAAAGAAGAAGAAAGAAAGAAGAAAGAGAAAAGAAGGAGGGAAGGAAGGAGGGGGGGGAGGGAGGAGGGGAAGGAAGGAAGGAAAGAAAGAAAGAAAGAAAGAAAGAAAGAAAGAAAGAAAGAAAGAAAGAAAGAAAGAAAGAAAGAAAGAAAGAAAGAAAGAAAGAAAGAAAGAAAGAAAGAAAGAAAGAAAGAAGAAAGAAAGAAAGAAAAGAAAGAAAGAAAGAAAGAGAAGGAAGGAGGGAGGAGGAGGGAGGGAGGGCAGAAGGAAGGGAAAGAAAGAAAAGAAAGAAAGAAAGAAAGAAAGAAAGAAAGAAAAAGAAAAGAAAGAAAGAAAGAAAGAAAGAAAGAAAGAAAGAAAGAAGAAAAGAAAGAAAGAAAGAAAGAAAGAAAGAAAGAAAGAAAGAAAGAAAGAAAAGAAAGAAGAAAGAAAGAAAGAACGAGAAGGAAGGAAGGAGGGAGGGAGGGGAGGGAGGGAAGGAGAAAGGAAGAAGAAAGAAAGAAGAAAGAAAGAAAGAGAAGAAAGAAAAAGAAAGAAAGAAAGAAAGAAAGAAAGAAAGAAAGAAAGAAAGAAAAAGAAAGAAAAGAAAAGAAAGAAAGAAAAGAAAAAGAAAGAAAGAAAGAAAAAAGAAAAGAAAGAAAGAAAGAAGGAAAGAAAGAGAAGAAAGGAAAGAAGGGAGGGAGGAGGGAAGGAAGGAAAGAAAGAAAGAAAAGAAAGAAAGAAAGAAAGAAAGAAAGAAAGAAAGAAAGAAAGAAAGAAAGAAAGAAAGAAAGAAAATGCTCCAAAACATAAAATAATTGTGTAACACATTAAAAAAGTTGTAACTTATACATAGTCATTATATTACAAGAAAATCAACTGGCATCTCTCATGGATGATCTTAATAGTTTATCTCTGGGGAAGTATGTCAAAATCCACAGAAGATTACGAAAAAAAACCTAAGTTTTAACAATGGAAAGTAGGATCAAATTGCAATCATTTTCATCCACACCCATATCTGGATCTCCTTGATACATACCTGGGGGCAGAAGAAACATTGAAAAAAGTGTAGAGTCTGAGGCTCTCATTAAAATGGTTAAAGGTTCCCGTCCAGGAAGCATTGAGCCATTGCTTGGAAACTCACTTATTCCATCATCCTGACATCTACATCACTTTTCTTAATTTCCCTTTGCTTTTCTTTATCAATGCAACATTGTCTAGAGACAGAAAGGTAGGGATGACCAAGAGTAAAATAAGCCATAGTATCCAATACCTTGTCTGTCTCTTTCCTAAGCACTTTTGACAACCTATACTTAGTTAATGACACGACTGACATATCCAAAGAAAGGAAGCATGAGACATGTAAATAGTCAGTTTATCTTACATAAACATATTCTGTGTCCAAATCTCCAATGTAGCCTCAAGTTCCAATATTCAGATTATTTTCTGCTATTTAGTGTAATTTAAATAGCTGTTACAGCATTACTGGAAATGGCTTTTAGGGAGTTAAGACTGGTAGACAAGCAATAAGAAAACAGAAATGCTTCACACAAAAGTGTTGAAGATCTGAACTAAGATGGTGCTAGAGAAAAAGAGAGGAAGAGTAGATTGATGACTTGGAGTTAAAATGTGTGCTGAGGATAAAGGGAATGAGAAGTTTATATGTAAGACCTCTGAAAAATTGAATACATGCCCTTATGAGGACACAGGACTCAAATGTATTAGAGAAAACATGGTGGAATGCATATTATGCGACTCATCTATATTTTTAAAAACTTAAGAATCTTAAGTAATGAAAAGCTGGACACGTTTGAAATACTTGGACATATGCCACAGATAAGGAGTTAAAAGACATACTTCAATGACATTATACAAAAATTGAAGGATATGTTAGAGGAGAGATGTTGGAGATAATTTTTTAAAAAATGCCTTGGCAGTGTTTTAGATACGGAATGAACAGCATCAGAGTCAGAGTCAGGCGGGTCAAGCAGGAAGTTAGATAACACTCCAGACTGATCATCGACACACAAAATACTTATCGCTTCACCTACAAGGAACACTAGCAATCTTATTTCACGTGTATTATAAGACAACAAATTATAATGCAATGTATGTGAGTAAAGAGGCACAAAATAAACTCGGGTAAAAATTCTGACTTCACTACTTTCTAGCTTACTATCCTTGCACACATTAATAAAACTCTTACATATCAATTTTCTCATCTGTGAAATGGAACTTAAAACAATACTTCATAGTACTACGGAAGGTTTATGGAAAACATGTACAAAAGGACTCTATTTGTTTCATAGGAAACACTAAGCAAGTGTTGGTTACAATTACATCTATAGAGTACCTTGCTTGGTACTTAACACAATGCCCAATAAATGAAGAAGATGCTATTTTAAAGATATAATTAAGGGCCTGAAGATAGTATAGGCATAAAGGTATTTAACCTCCATAATGCTGGCCTTGGTCAATCATTTGTATCATTCACGGTCCTTGGAGCACCATAAGGAGTGATCCCTGCGCACAGAGCCTGCAGTATGTCCTAAATGATACCGGGTGTAACCTCAGACAAAAATGAGAAACAAAACAAAATATAGGACAGTTGAAAAGAAATATCATGCATAAGAAATTAAGGACCATTTGCCCGGAATTTTGAACAAACTTCAGCTTCTAATATTTCCTCCTAGAGAATCTTTGCCCTGCACACAACCAACCTCTTCTTATACCATTTCAGGAGGCGCAGAGCTCAGAAGGATCCCAGGCTTCCTTTGGTTGTATTCAAAAGACATAATATTTTTAACTACTCATTTTTTTTTTTATTTTCCCAGTAAGGGCCATAAAACTAAAGCGAGGCAGTGGAAAGCGCTCTCTGCCATTGTGGTTGTAGCCCTATTTTCATGAACGCATGTTTCTCCTCCAGTGGCTAAATGTGTTTGTCTTTTCTTTCTCTTTGTGGGTATCTTGGAACACCTTTTGATCCTCTTTGTTCTCTACCACAACCCTGCCAAAAGTAGATTTCCATCCTTTGTTCTGATTAAGCAACTGACTATAGTACTAATTGGGATAGTTTGTATAAACAAGTGAAAAATTGACAGTTTTAAAAATTAACACATACCTATTGAGTGTATGGTAAAAAATAGACATTAATTCAGAAGATGACACCAAAAATCAATTATCTACTTTCCTTTGACCTGAAATATAGTAAGGAAATCACACTCATGGGGAAATAAATGTAGTAAATTCTGGCTGTGTCATCACTTTTTAGTAATAAAGGTTCTAGTCTTACATTTTTTAGATTCTAAGTCTTCTCTTAAGATATTCCAGCCATGACTGTTCAAATCCTGGACTAGGCAAAAATAGCAGAATATGTCTGAGATATTTTATTAGAAATAGAATTATGGGACTAGGGGAGTTCGCTCAGTGGTCAGAGGCACATGGTTCCCCACGCTTAAGGATCCAAGTTTGATTCCCAGCACCATATGGTCTCCAGAGTACTGCCAAGTATGGCTGTGGTGTCTACTAATCCGACAGATTAGCTTTGGGAGGGCCCCCCAGCACCACCAGACTGAACAGCACAGCATTCCTGGGGCTAAATATTATAACTCAGAGTGAACCTGAAATCTCCGGGGGCTCTACTATTTGCCAAGTTAGATAAATACAATTGTAAAAGCGATAAAAGAATAGTTGTTAAGAATAATCAATATAAGTTCTATTTAGCAAAATTACACTCAGCATAAGTTTTAAGGCTGCATTGAACAGCTAAAATAACTTCCTCTACCTTCTAAGTCAATTAATGAGAACATTGAAAACAGCGAAGAGACTCCCAAATTTGTGTAGCGGTTTGTAAAAGCTGATGAAGTGGGCGGGAGGCGATAGCCCAGCGGGTAGGCCATTTGCCTTGCGCCCAGCCAGCCCATGCCGGCCGGGTTTGATCTCCGGCATCCCATATGGTCCCGAGCACCGCCAGGGAGTAATTCCTGAGTGCAGAGCCAGGAGAAACTGAGCATTGCGGGTGTGACCCAAAAAAAAAAAAAAAAAGCTGCTGAATTGATGGTGGCCCATCTAGGAAAAGATGTCTCAAAAGCATTAGGAAACCGATGCCTAGTGTTCAGGCCAGGAGAAAAGATGAAGACTGTGAAGACATCTTTTGAGGACTGACATAGTTCAATTCCTGCCAGGGGATTAAATCTTCCCATGAATTTGGTGACAGAGAGAAGGAATGCAAGCCAAAGATCAACGTATTTGGTAAGGAGTTATTTTTGGTTAAAAAGAAAGAAACCTATAAGTATCAAACAACCAACCACCAACCTGTCAAATAAAAAGACCAGAAAAGAATATCACAATATAATATTCAAGCTATGAGGGTTTCAGACAGACAGAATCAACAAAGTGAATCCCCATCATATAAGTAGGTTAGAATAGTTCTTGAATGAAAATTTTCCAAATCAGGGGCCGGAGTGACAGCACAGTGGGGAGGGCATTTGCTTGCATGCCACCAACACAGGTTCCACCCCAGAATCCCATAAGGTCTCCCTTAGCACTGCCAGGGATAATTCTTGAGCGAAGAGCCAGGAGTAATCTCTGAGAATGGCAAAAGTGTGACCCAAAATGAAAAAAGAAAAAAAGAAAAAGAAAGAAAAATTTCCAAATCAGTTTCTTAATAAAAAATAAAATGAAGTAATGTCAGAGGGCAAGTATTGCAGAATCAGAGTTCAAGATATTAAAAGTGCAGATTGATTGCATATAAAACATCAGCCTTCCTATATGCAAACAGCGAAAGAGAAGAAAGGGACATTAAAGAAACTATCCCATTCACAATTGCCGCAGAAAATCAAATACCTAGGAATCAGTTTGACAAAGAATGTAAAGGATCTCTACAAAGAAAACTACAAAACGTTACTTCAGGAAATAAAAGAAGACCTGAGGAAATGGAGACATATTCCCTGCTCATGGATCGGAAGGATCAACATTATCAAAATGGTAATACTCCCTAGAGCTTTATACAGATTCAATGCGGTCCCTATAAAGATACCCATGATGTTCTTCAAAGAAATTGAACAAACACTCCTGAAATTTGTATGGAATAATAAAACTCCACGAATAGCTAAAGCAATCCTTGGGAAAAAGAAGATGGGAGGTATCACTTTCCCCAACCTCAAGCTCTACTACAGAGCAGTTGTAATTAAGACAGTGTGGTATTGGTATAGAGACAGACCTGTAGACCTATGGAATAGAACCGAGTATCCTGAAACACATCCTCAAATATACAACCACTTAATCTTCGATAAAGGAGCAAAAAAATATTACGTGGAGCAAAGAAAGCCTCTTCAACAAATGGTGCTGGGAAAACTGGGCAGCTACATGTAAAAAAATGAACTTAGACCTCCTTCTAACGCCATGCACAAAAGTCAGATCAAAATGGATTCTAGATCTCAACATCAGACATGAATCTATAAGGTACATCGAAGAAAACATAGGAGAAACGCTCTACGACATCGAAGCGAAAAGTATCTTTAAAGATGACACACCACTGACCAAGCAAATGGAAGCAAAGATAAACAAATGGGATTATATAAAACTAAAAAGCTTCTGCACCTCAAAAGAAACCGGTGACCAAGATACAAAGACAATCCACAGAGTGGGAAAGGATATTCACCCAATACCCATCTGACAAGGGGTTAATATCCAGGATATATCAGGCACTGGTAGCACTCCACAAGAAAAAAACAGCCAACCCCATCAAAAAATGGGGAGAGAAGAAATGAACAGAAGCTTCCAAAAAAGAAGAAATTCGAATGGCCAAAGGCATATGAAAAAGTGCTCTTCATCTTTAATCATCAGGGGAGATGCAAATCAAAACAACAATGAGGTACCATCTCACACCACAGAGACTGGCACACATCCAAAACAGCAAGAACAACCAGTGCTGGCGTGGATGTGGGGAAAAAGGGACTCTGATCCACTGTTGGTGGGAGTGCCGACTGGTCCAGCCCTTTTGGAAAACAATATGGGCATTCCTCCGAAAACTAGATATTGAGCTCCCATTTGATCCAGCAATAGCACTCCTGGGAATATACCGAGAGACCGAAAAACACATAGCAGAAACACTATCTGTACTTCTTTATTCATCTCTGCGCTATTCACTATAGCTAGAATCTGGAAACAACCTAAATGCCCGAGAACAGAGGACTGGCTAAAGAAACTGTGGTTCATCTACACTATGGAATACTATGCGGCTGTCAGAAAAGATGACATTATGAAATTTACCTGCAAATGGAGGGACATGGAGACTATCATGCTGAGTGAAATTAGTCAGAAGGAAAAGGACAGATATAGAATGACTGCATTCATTAATACGACATAAATAGATACCAGTGTTTTACTAAATGTGGGAAATGGTAATGGCAGATTAAGACTCACCATTGAATATACACAAAGAGACTTAAGTGATAAACTCTAAATATCTGCAGGGCTAGCCACAATGTGTAAAAGAAGAGGCAGAGAGATGCAGAGACAGAGAGAGAGACAGAGAGAGAAAGAGAGGAAACTGGGGTACCTGCTATTAAGGCAGCATGGGGGTGGGCAGGAGGGGGGTGGGGTACATTGGTGGTGGAAATGGGGCACTGGTGGAGGGATGGGTGCTGGTATACTGTATTACCAAGAACCAATTATGATCACCTTTGTAATTGTATGTTTCACTGTGGTATAATAAAAAAATTAAAAAAAAAAGAAAAAAAATAAATAAAAGTGCAGATTGAGGTTTACTATTTCTATGAGCTAGTGCTTTCCTCCTCTACCTCCTGGTAGCAGAAAAGACCGGAGAGATGCCCTTGGCCTGAATCAGGGCGCCATGAATTATTTTTGGCTCAAGTGGAGAATTTAAGATTTTATAGTGCTTGATGCACCTGTGAGCTCGACCTACAAAATTACATGACACTTTTATTTTTAAAAGATTCATAAACACCTAAGAAACATTTAATAAAGTTAATTTACATTCTTTTTCTTGGAAATTTATAACATATACATGTTTTCCCTCACCAGATGGACCTGAGACATATCTTAACATATTTACTTATACTCCAAAATTATTCCTAGGCTAAACATTGCACATTAAATTCAATGTTATTTGATGCACTAGTGATACAGAATTAAGCAAGGTGAGTTCCCTGTCACATGAAGAAAAGATGTAAAAGATATAAACGTCCAATTAATTTTTCTCATAAATCTCAGGGATCATGTACATACTGAAGATGAAGTCTAACTCTGTTAAAACCTTTCAATACAAGTGATATTTTAACCCAAGAAATTCAGGAATAGATCCATATTCCTCCTCCTTCTCTTCCTCTATCCACACATTAATCTATGTTAGATTGTTTTTGGCAAGTGTTGCTCCTGTCTAGATGGAAAGACGTCATTTTAGGGCTGTGTTCCTGATTCTCTTGATTTGCCAGTTAATGTGCCATCTGACTCACGGTGCCACAGGTATTTATTGCTCAACCAGCCAGGTGTGATAGCTCTGGGAGATCCAAATCCCACAGGCGTAATGAAGGCTAGAATTTTCACTCAGTAAACAACTTGGTCTGTAATTTTGGTTTTGTTTTCTTACTTGATTGAGCTGTTTCTTTAAAAATAATATATATTAAATATATGTACTACATATAAATATATATGTGCAAGCTTTTAAAAAATTTCAAAGCTTAATTTCATTTCTATGTGAAACTTTACTGAAAAATGTGTAATGCTGTTCTATTTTCTTTAATGTCTAATTAGATATCTAATGTTTCTTCAGCTCTCCAAGAATCAGGCCAACAGCAAGCCTTAAAATGATCTAATCTGGATTTCCTCTCTGATTTTTGAATAAATTCTTTATCATTCTTGTCACGTGTCTTGCGGATATCCCACCTTTTCTAAACACTGAGTGTCATATGACTGCACTATGATCAATCCTTAATACTAGGCTTTCTTTTTTCAAATGGTCTATTACATATTTTGTTTATTAGAGAAGTTTACGTCATAACAATTATCTTATGGCTGTGCAGTTTTCAATTGCTTTCACTTACATTTCTTATTCCTCTTTACTCTCCCTGCTTACAAAGCTTTTAATAACAGATTTTGCCACTCAATGTTCCAACACCAAACCCATCACCATGTCAGTATACCTTCACCAGTGACCCACGCTTCCCTCCCTCTCCCCACCACACCCTCTTAGTAAATTCTCCTCCTGTGATTCTTACAAACAGAACTGGTATTATAGTGACCATATCAGCAGGAAAAAACACCGAGATCATCAGACATAGATTATACTTACTACTTCATTCCATGATATCTGGCCAGACTTTTCAACCTCTCTCCTCCTTCAAGTACCTTTAATACTGAATGCAATTACAGATTCCTCAAGAAATAGGCACCACACCTGATACTCAAAACTTTATGTTCTTTAATGTGGTTGTTTGTCTTTTTACTAAAGTGTAAATAAGAAATATAAGTTGATACTAATGTGCTTCTGTAAAATGATGAGGAAATAGATATAATTTTTCTAGCATGGATATATTTATATCCTTCAAAAGGTTATTTTTTAAAAATTGCTAGTATTTTCTGTTGTTTTGTTTTGGTTTTTTCCCCCAACATTATATCATTAAAGAACTATGATTTACAAAGTTAGTCATAGTTGAATTTTAGGCATATATTATTGCAGTACCAATGTCCTGACCAGTGGCAACTTCCCTCCACTAATGTTCCTAGATTCCTTCCCATATTCCACACCTACACCCCGCAAAGGTGCCTCTTAATAGGCACTTTTCAAATTTCTAAATGTGGTTGTTAACATTTGAGTCTCTTGACATTTGAATGTCTTGATTTCAGTGTTGTTGACTCTATGGCTTGGATATTTTTCTCTATCACTCTTTAACACCACACTTATATCTGTTTCCCCCTGTCCGGCACTGTTGCTTCTCATCTGTAAATTCTCCCTCTTTCCTCCACTTTTACTTTCCTTCTCTTCCCTATATTCTGGGGCCAAGGTTGATCAGGGCATCACTCCTTTAAAACATTGCATTCCCTCATCCAGTTATTCTAGAGACCACATACGAGTGATATCATCCTGTGTTTATCTTTCCTCTTGCTTACTTCATTTAACATGATGCCTTTCAGTTCCATATATGTTGCTGAGAACAGCATGAAAATAATCACTAGTTGTTTTATGCATTACAATCACTAGATGTTTCATATCAAATATTGTAACAGTGACTTAATGCCTACTTGGTAGCAGTCACTGAGTCAAGTTCTCTGCATATTTGCTCCGTTAAGAGGGACAATGAATAGCTACTCTAGTTAAATGATGAAATTTCTATTCTATGGTTTAAGAAATAAAATATTAAACAAACTGAACAACCTTCCTGATGGTGAGCAGCCTGCATGTTCAGCTCTGGGATTTAAGCCTAAACATTTATGGCTATAAATCCTATGTCTATATTCCTCAAAGCATAGATTCCAGACCTCTAAAAGCATAGTTTCCAGTTTTCCAAACCATAGTTTCTATAGTTTCCATATAGCTTCCTTGCTTGGGATATGTATTAATTAATCAGTTGCAATGGATACTGAATATGACTATTTGATGGTCAGATTAATGCATCTTCCTTTAAAATAAGTTTTTATTTGGAACACAAAACTTGAACGGCTTTTACAGAGTGTCATATTCTTCTTAAACACCAGCAGGAGAGTGAGGGGGGGGGGTGTGGGGAAAGCTTTGGATTTGGCTGCTTTCACACAATTATCATTGCATCCAAGATTGCAACCATCAAAGGATTTGTGCTTAGTTGTATTGACACTACACAGTTAAGCCTGAATGAAGCTGTTGACCAAACTGGGAATGGAGAGCTTTCACTATTTTTCCTAATTGTAGTTCAAAATAGCAAGGGACTCTTGAATCTTCAAGTGCTTTGTAGAAAGGCTGCAAAACATTGTAATCCGCCTGTTGACAGGTGAGTATAGGTTGGGCATTGGGGTGGGGAGAACATATAGAAACTCTGGTGGAGAGAAATTGACACTAGTGGTGGTGTTTGTGTTCAACTATTAAATGCCTAAAACTCAACTATCATTAACTTTGTATATCACAGTTCTTTAATTAAAAAACTAAAAAAAAAATCTTCTCGTTTTGTTCTAGTGTCTCTTTTTTTCTTTTTGGGTCACACCCGGTGATGCTCAGGGGGTTATTCCTGGCTTTTGCATTTAGGAATTACTACTGGTGGTGCTCGGGGACCCAGTGGGACAACAGGGATTGAAACTGGGGCGGCGGCGTGCAAGGCAAATGCCCTAACTGCTGGACCGGTTGCTCTAGCGCCCAGTATCTCTTCTATATAATATTCCTGCTGCTTTCCTCAAACATGGGGCAAGGTGAATGCATTGCTGAACCATTGATGAATGGGTAAACAGTGCTGAACCAAGAAAGTGATGCCAAGTAAGAAAAAAAATACACATATATGTTTTCCCTATAAGGAAATAGTACAACATGAAATTCTTTAAAAAAATAAAAGTACTGGGGTCAGAACAATAATAGAGCAGGTAGGACGGCTTACCTTGCACATGGAAACCCAGGTAAGATTTCAGTCACCCCGTATTATCCCCTATGTCCCCCAGGAGTAAATCTTGGGCACACAGCCAGGAGTAAGCCCTAAACAGGACAGGTGTGACTCCAAAACAAACAAACGAAAAACTTTTGGAAATCCACAAATGGATGTGGTCATAGGGAGAGACATAGGGAAGTTATAGTGTCTACAAGGTTTAGAAATAATATTAATATGAAACATGTGCACCAATCTTAAACTCTCAGTGTGAGTCTCAATATTAATGTACTCTTGGTTCCCTAGATTTTGTCTGCTGTACTTATTTGTAACTTCCCCAGACTCTGGTATTATTCATTGCATCCTTTATTGATGTGCATTGTTAAAATTCAATTGCAATTCAGAAAAAGTTGACTTTAAAGTGAAGTAGGTCAAATTTCAAAAGTGCGTGCTTTTACTTCTCTTTGTGCAATATTCAACACTTCTGAAAAATAGTAGAGTGCATTTTAAAATATTTTTCCAGTGCCGCAGCGATAGCCCAGCGGGTAGGGCTTTTGCCTTGCCGCGGCCAGCCTATGCTGGTCCAGGTTCGATCCCTGGCATCCCATATGGTCCCCCTGAGCACCGCCAGGAGTAATTCCTGAGTGCAAAGCCAGGAGTAACCCCTGAGCATCGCTTGGTGTGACCCAAAATAAAAATAAAATAAAATGAAACATTTTCCAGTTTTTCAGCTTGCTGTGTTTTTGTCCATCCCTATATTCTCCAATCACGGATGCTGCGCTGCTCTGTGCACACAGTAGTCACCTCATTTCAACTGATGAGAAAATATGGCTCAGAGAAGTAAAGATAATTGTGCAACATAATAAAGCTCTACGAAGTCAAAACAGTAATTTAAGTTGCTTCAAACTAAGGACGTTCTTCACTTCAAGAGATCTCCATGGGAAAACTTCTTCAAAGAGAGATGGAAAATATAAACTCACATTGTTGTTGCAGACGATTGACACAATGCCTCATAGCGACCTAGCACCTATTCTAACGCGCTGGTGCTGGGTACAGAGCAACAAGGTTAGGCTGGAAAAGGCCTTCTATTTCTCAATGTTTTGAGACAAAGAGTACAGAATTTGCTTGAGGGGCTAGATATTAT
>JAJIBD010036112.1:0-23353 GCA_021461705.1 Cryptotis parvus
GCCCAAATAAGCTATTTTTAAAGCGTTACGCTATAGGGACCTGGAGTGCACGAGCACAGCAGGTAGGGCATTTGCCTGGCATGGGCCAACCTGGGTTCGATCCCCGACATCCCATATGGTCCCTGAGCACCGCCAGGAGTGTTCCTGAGTGCAGAGCCAGGAGAAACCCTGGCATTGCCGGTGTGACCCAAAAAGCAAAAATTATAATAAAATAAAGCTCACAATATAAAATCAAAAGTACAAAGCTCAAAAGAGATGAAATGGTCGGGAATCAAGCTTAAGAGACTTCTGACTGGAACGCTTAACTATGAAAACTCTCGTGCCAGGAAGATAGAATGCCATTTCTTATTTAATGTTGATTAATGCCATCTCATCTCTTCAGTGTCACTCATCTTGAGAACACCCTCTGAGAGCCCACAGGCAAATCCCCGGGTCCTCAGTGATGATACAGATATTGACAGAATTCATATCTTTAGGGACTTCACAAAACAGCTCAATCCACTCAACCTAAGAACCAATCACTTTCAATTTTGCTTCTTCCCTCACCCCCACCTCATCCATCCTTTAATCTTTCATTGGGCTCTTATATATCGAACATCAGTGCCCTGGATACACATCCCCATCACCGCCGCCTCTCACCCGAATAGGTGTATTTTTAACTAACAGCCTCTTCTCTTTTCAGCTCCCTCCTCCAAAGCCATTGATCCTGACTGATTTATTTAAAATATTACAAGTGGGTTTAAGCGGTACATGGGTTATAGTAATATGCGCGTTCCCAGTTTAATCCCTGAAACACATATATGATAAGCCCTCACATCACGTGAGCGAAGCTCGAGATGCCCTGAGAACCAGCGAAAGCAGCCCGTAACCCTAAGCGCTCACGGCCAGAAAGCGGTACCGATAGCCTCTTAGGCTCCTGAAGAGCCACAGGCCCCCTTGAAGCGAGATTTGCAGATGAGCAATTTCTGGTATTGGGATGCTCCAAAGAAACCAGAGCAGGAAAGAATTGAGTTAAAAAAAGAGTGTCAATGGTTGACCACAGTCTTTGAAACAGTTCAAACTTTTTTTCTTTTGGGTCACACCTGACGCATGCTCAGGGTCAATTCCCGGCTCTCACTTGTACTCAGGAATAAGCCCTGATGGTTTGGGGGACCATATGGGATACCGGGATCAAACCCAAGGCAGCAGCATGCAAGGCAAACACCCTCCTCACTATACTATCACTCTCTTGTTTCTCCCCATTTATATACAAGTTAAATGTACAAATAATGAGTTAACTCTTGATTGAAATTCCCAGTTTTCTTACCTCCTGGGTTCAGAGAGTCCATCAATACCTCCTCAGAAATCTCATGTTCACTCCTAGCAATGGCGGTGGCTGGAAAGACCAGCCCTCTGTCCAACTCTGTAAGAAAGAAATTATAAATACACGGAAAGAACTTTTATAAAAGAATATCAAATTACTCTTATAAAGATGTGATCTTTTTTTCTTTGTTTTTGGGTCACATCACTCAGGGGTTTCTCCCTGGCTCTGCACTCAGGAATTACCTCCTGGCGGTGCTTGGGGACCATATGGGATGACGGATCGAACCCAGGTTAGTTGCATGGCAAATGCTCTTACCCGGGCTGTGCTATCAAGCCCCCCCAAGATCTAATTTTTTTTTAAAAAAAGTGAAACCGCTTTACTCTAGAGAGACAAGTGAGAAAGGAGAAAAAGAGACAGCAAGTTTAGCTATATACTAAGGAAAGAGTATTGCAGTTCCCCTCCAAAGTGGTGATAATTAAGAGAAAGCTACACCATAAAATCAAAGAAAGAAATTACACATCTCAGAAAAGATAGTGTAGGTGACTCCCAGGATGGGAAATGTGCTGGAAAACTACTTTTCCTGAATGTAGAACTTTCTTGAGCAAAACCAGTAGAAAATAAAAATGAGTGCTTACTTTTAAGTAAGTAATATAGCTTTATTATTGTATATTATAATTATATTTAATAATTTATAATTATGATATTATTATAATACTTTAATTATATTACATAGTAAACTACTATTCATCAGTTTTTTTCTTTTGGGGGTCACAAAACCCAGTGATGCTCTCAGTTGTTACTCCTGGCTCTGCACTGAATTACTCCTGGCGTGCCCAAAAATTCATATGAGATGCTGAGGATCTTAAACCTGGGTCGGCCCTATGCAAGGAAAATGCTCTCCCCAGCTGGGATATCGCTGCTCCAGACCTCTGGGATCAGCATTTAAAGATTTTAAGTTCTAGTTCAAACTCTGAACTATTTTTAGGAAACTCTTTGAAAAGTCACAGTAATCCGTACCAGCCCCGGAATAGCGCAGATTCTGCTTCCCCCCAGAGCACAGGAAAGCATGCAGAGACAAAATAATCACCTCAAAAAAAAACCAAGCTATTAGTAAGGCTTGCATGACGCCATGAGCAGTGGAGATGTGAACTAATGCTTTTAGAACATTTTTAAGAGCCACTGAGATAGGGTCAGCGACTTCCATGAGTTCACCTGCATGCAGATTCTATCCGGCAGTACCAGCTGCTCCCTTTGAAGCACCTGAACAGAGCAACCCAATGACCCCGTAAGATAACAAATAGTGGGCAGGTGCTTTTGTAATTACTTCTCTGTTCTTTAAAAGTAAAATTAGGTGTCAGTAGAGTGGATAAGGCACTTCCTCTCTTTACACGCAGCTTAATCTTAGGTTCAACCTCATGCATCTCTTATTAGGTGAAATAATTGTGGGGAAAATTAGTAAATGGCCTTCTGTTAGAAATGATTCTGAGTGCAGAGCCAGGCAACCCCGAGCAACACTGAGTAAGGTTCAAAACAAACAAAATTAAAAAAATAAAACTAGAGAGATAATACAGGGGTTCAGTCTTTCATACCTTAACTCTCAGTTCAAACTTAGACTGCAACCCTAAAGATTTATCAGAATAGCCCAGCTTCCACTCCTACTCTCATTTACAGAACGAAGTTTGCAGCTCAGCCTAAAACATACTGCATGAAATGGCTTTTGTACTTGAATCACATTGTGGTAACTATAGTGTTCACTCCTGTCATAAATCAAGCTTTCTAAAATTCCTTGCTAATAGTAATTTAGAGTTTCCATGAAATAGACAAAACATACAAAACATCAGCTCTCGCTACTGCTGAAATCTTTCTTTTGCTTTCTTTGTTTTCGACCCTAAAACTGCTTTCATAGTACTCCCTGGCGTTTTGCTTTCTTTAGCTTTCCTCCCAGTGGATTATTTTCATTCTGTCCACTTTTTTCTCCCCAGCGCCCATTTAGGCTGGATCATAACGCTGGCAGATTTTTGTTCCGGCTTAAATACCCGCATAATTTATGGTTTAATTATACTTTGTGGTTCTGACAAACCTAATACATTATTGGGGTAAAGCATGCTACTTACAGCCAAGTCAGATACATTTAATGGTGACTAAACTGTGACTGAAAAGCTGTCCTGATCTGAGAGGGAGAGTTCTCTCTCAAATACAAAGCATCATTACAAAGCATATTTTAGTTGGACTGTTTTATTAATTTTTAAGACTACAAGTTAATAAACTAATTGATGAGCGCAGCCTTTGTAGTAAAGAAGACAAAGATCTTTTTATTTTTCGGGTAAAATCTTATTTGTCAAAAATGTGTAGGGGAGAAACTGAAAATGCCAGGAGAAATATAATCCAGTCATCCAAAAGTCCAATTACTATTTGTATTGATCTTATCTTTACAAAGTATGATTTTCACCATACTTCTGTTATTAGAGTGTTTAGGGGTTATTTGCAGCCTTTCTTGTTATGTGCAGGCACACACATTTTTTGATACTGTGGAAAACTTTGAGGGGTTCAGGATATGGGGCTGAAAAAAAAAAGTAAAAGCACATTCCTTGCAATGTTCATTATTTTCGAAGTAATCAAGAAAGGGCAAAAACGCAACTGGCAAGGTTTTAAAAAAAAATCCAGTGACTGCATGAAATCAAGAGTTGGCTGAGCTGGAGTGGTGGCGCAGCGGACAGGGCAATTCTTGCCTTAGACGCAGCCAACCCTGAGTCGCGGACCTTCACCAGCACCCTCGCATGGTCCCCCCACTGTGCTGCTGCCTCGGCTTCCTGACATCTTCAATTTTAAATCGTGAGAAAACAAAAACTCTGCTATAGACAAAGAATTTACTATATGCCTGATGACAGACAGGCATATAGGACAGAAAAAGCAGATATTAATCATTGAAGCTCCTAAGAGTCATACTAGTTAGAGAGATCGGTCATATGATCTCAAAGTGGTTTCAGCAGTGGTAAAGCGGGTAATAGGAGTATTATCTCCTAATACTTCAACACGTAAGCTTCCCAAGTGAACCGTTCGCCTCCAGGGGGCGACAGTCACCTACAATGAGACTGGCAGCAGTGAGGCCGGAGGGAGAGTGGGACTTGCTGTTAGTGTATAAAGGCATGGTTTAGTGGAAATATTCTCACCTTTACTTACTAGGCCAAGTAAGGTGGGAAGCCTCTACTAAACACCACACATTTAGTTCCACTGCCCAGTCACTTGCCCACCCAAGTCCTTGTACTGTGCACTTGCTGCATTTTGGGTCACACCTAATGCTCGCTCAGAGGTTACCCTGCCTCCTGCATTCGTGAATGGCGTCTGGGACCATAAGGGATGGTGGGGATCAAACCCAGGTCTGCCGTGCTGCGGGCAAACGCCTCGGCCACTGTGCTATCGCCCCAGGCCCCTGTATTGTGAATTCTCAGTTCCTTATCTATTACTCCTTCCTCGCCAGTTCGACCTAAATGTAACACTCCAAATTTAAAATCAGAGATTCCCGGAATGCCTCCCATGCACTCTTGATTTTAGGTAGACACATTTTTAAAAATATGTAAACCTGAAACATGTTTACTCAGTTTAAAGACTCATGATCTGCTCTTGCGCTCCAAGTGTCCTTCAGAACTGCGCATGACCCCGGCTAGCTTTCCTAAATGGCAGAAAGCCTCCCTCCCCTGCTCACCACACTGTTCAGCCTCAGCCTAGCCATCTCGGAGTCGCAACATCCCCACTGCCTCTTTCTCCGCTGTTTCTTAAGCCGTAACTCTTGACAGTTCCTGAGGCGTTGGTTTCCTGTGAAACTTCATGATTTGTACTTCGTAATAGTTATCCTTCTTCTACTCATCTATGTCTACTGATAACAATATCTGTATCATAGCGATCCTATACTGAAGCTGACTGGTCTGCCTCTCCTCTTAAGTCATTCTCCCTAAGTAATAACCACATAAGGATTCTTGGCATATCTTACAGAGAATACAGGGACAAAGTGCAACAGCCAATAAACAGCTACAGTATTTATTAAAAACAATCACCAGTAAACTTGATAGCTGGGTACTCCAGAAGTAAGAAAACAATTTGTCATTTGTAAGACCAAGAAGAAAACTAATAGTGATCACAATTACAAAAGGGTTTGGGACAATGTAAAATATATGTTTAGTTACTTCTTACTTAATCCATCTGCCAGTTATTGTCAAAGAAAAAATTCACAACCAGTAATTTAAGATAGTATGATAGCCAGAGACGGCTCAGTGGAAGAACACACGTCGGAATATGCAAAGCCTGGCTGATTCCCAGCACCACTGGGGCCCTGAGAGCCACGGCGGTAATCGTTTGGTTAGTTGAACATCACCGGCATGGGAGCCGCCCCTCCAAAACTAGTAATGATATGTGGTCTTAAAGAGCCCCTGCAACTCGTAGAACCACAGAAGTTTATACACCTAAATTCAAAAAGCAGCTTTCACTTGAGCTTCCACCACCCGGTCAAACTACTCAGGTTCATTAAATGACAAAGTACAAAAAGCCAATGGGTTCGTGGGGGTCAACAATATTTATATGCTGAAAACTGATTTAGATGAACCAATAATTTGACTAAAATCATGTACAAAACATACAAAATTATGGCATAATGCTTTCTGTAACATTTTCAGTAGGAATATATAACCATAAAAATTTTTTGGACTGTAAGTTAAACAATAAAATATAAAAAAATGTTTAACGTGAGAAAAGCTGAAACACTGTAGCTGATCCAGTTTTTAATTAGAAAGAAAATGTCTCATCAGCGTTGATTCACACAACAACCCACAATTCTTGTTTGAGGGTTAGAGACCAGTGTTCATCATCCTGGCATCTCTCTTCGCGTTTTATACTTTCTTAATTACTCACCATTTTCTTTAGTTTAGCTAAATGAAAATATTATTCATAGATGACCAAAGAAATAATCTGATCATATCAAATGTGAAATGAAACTGAAATGCCGTTAGAACCAGCTTTTATACATGCCATCACCCAATACCCTAAAAGCGGCATCATTTCAGCACCTTTCCCGCCAAAGACTCAAGAATCGTTCTCATACAGTAATGGGAAAAGTGAGTGCCTAAACCGCGAGTATGAATGGGAAACTGACAAAACCATTAACAAGATAGGATCTCACCCTCTTGTTTTTCTTGCATGATTTCTTCTTTAAAAAAATAAAATGAGTTTTTCCTCATCACCTGGTTTCTAGGAAGAGAAAAATACGTGCTGTATGAGATTAAGAAAGTGCACATAAGGCATCCACTTTTTTTTTTCAGAGAGAACTGGAAAACAAGTAAAGATCACTTAAGAATAGATGGTAATCAAAGTTAATCATAATTTTTTCACCCTGAAAATAAAGCTCCCCGAATCATTAGAATTAGCTGAAATTCCCTTTGCTGGACAGCAAACAAATTTAACATGACTTTAAGTTATTAACATTAACAGCAAGTGTCATTTTAAGTTAGTTACTGTAGTTACTTTGATTCCTTTCTTAAGAAGAACTCTGACAAGTATCTTTATATCTTTATAGAGTGGAAGTATGAAAGGGAGAAACTCCCTTTCTCAGGTACAGTACTAACCTCCCTTCTATGAGAATATATACCAATAGTGACAGTTAGAGAGGTTACTTTCTTTAAACAGAAGAATCCCTTCAGTTAATAAAATGAATACATCCACCTCTAAGAGGTAATGGTGGTTGTAAAGTATGATAAGATATTAATTCTTAATATGTCAATAGTTGCATTTTTTAAATCTGAACTATTGTGACCTTATAATGCCACTGACATGCAGGGTCAAATACAAAACAGTTACACCCCATCTACTACCAGAAAAAGATTTCCCCAAGGGTGATTATTCTAAATATAAATACAAAGTCAAGGCAAGAAGAATTCAAATTTTTTAGATTTTTTGTCACTAAGGGACTAATAACATTGATTCCCCATCAAACAAGTATAGACAACCAGGAACTAGCTATACGGAAGAGTGATGCAAGAGATAAGAATTATTAAGATACATCTGGCTATTCATACAAAGTAAAATGAGATGAAAAAATAACTACTGAATGGTTCAACATGAATGCATGCAATTGAGTAAATGGTATTTGAAAAGGCAAGATACAGTGGAAGCGGCCAACATATATTCACTTTGTGGTAACCGTTATGTTACTTAAATGCCAAGACTACCAAATAATTACGTAGAAAAGTTTCCTAAGAATATAAATGAAGAAGTTTTCCGTTAGTCAAACTAATCTCTACGGTAGTGAGGGAATATAGATAACATGAAATCAATCAGACAGAGAAGCTTCTCCAACTAATATTGAGGGGGAAAGCACAAATACAAACATACTGAAGCTTTGTGGGAAAAGATCATTGAGAATAGCCAACTAGATTTTACCCACTGGTCTCAGCTTCAAAAAAATATCAAAAAACAACTAAACAGCCTCTAAAACAAGATATATTTTCTACCCCAATTTTGCCAACCTACTTTTAAGGGTCAAGACACAAAAATTCTAAGTACATATTACTTTTACTACAAACCATTTAACAAAAGATAAAATTATCAAACTTCAATATTTTTCATGCATACTGATCATGCAAATTATATTTGCCACCAGTTCTGCAAAGTAGTCAATTACTGCAACATACTCAGAATATTTAAAAAAAAATCAATATATGAGAACAATGTGCTCGTTAATCAATAATATAATGTTCTTTACTATATTTACATAAGACATAACGTAGAAATATTGCATTTGCCATACAAATAAGAATAATTCACCTATAGTCTTCTTCGGCATGATAGTTTAAAAAAAAAAGCTAACTAGCTTCCCTTTCAATCAGACAGAAATTAGGTTTTATTTTTCACTTATTCTCTTATTCCAAAATCTGCATCCATAAAGGCCTGGTATCTAGGATGAGCGTAAGGCTAAGCATAAATTACATTCTCGAGCAGTCCCTCACCCACATGAGGGGTGACTGAGCGCCCCAAGGCACCAGGACATTAAATGGCGCATGGTCCACAAAACCTCGCCATTACAAGAGTCAAGGAAGGGATTTCCCAGAATAGATTTTGAATAATGATAAAATGATCCGCTGTAACTTCTGGCTTTGTAATGTGGAGATTTGGTGGGGGACGGTGTCATCACTAATCTTAAAATGAAAAAGCTTCATTATCTGACTTCATCATGCGCCTTGCAGGTACTCCACTGAAAAAGACAAAAACAGGGAGGTAAAAAATCCAAGCCCCCAAGGTAAGCTTCTTATTTCAATGTTAAGCATCCATTTTTTTTTTACTAGCAGATTATAAAAACCAGCTAGTTTTATGCAACAATTTATTTCACTCTTGGCCTCGGAAACAAAGCCTTCCCAACCCCAAGAAGCGAGAGGAAGATAACAAATAGTAAAACAACAGCAAATTACACAAATCTAAACACACACCTAACACTATATTAAATTAATGTCAGTAAGATAACATAAAATGATTTCTTTATAGATTACATGGTCTTTAACTGAAGAACCTCAAGTATATTGAATACCATGCCTTGATGTTCTCCCATGATACATCTGGGTATCTGATGGCTGGTTATAAAAAGTGGCTATAAAATAAACAAATTATAGGGTTAAAAATGGTCTGTGTGTTTGTGAAGAAACAATAGAGCAGCTCTTATTTAATGCTAAGCACAGGTAAAAGAACATTTAGCGAGCTAAGTGGATTACGTCCTGCCAAAAACCCCCAGATTTGGGGGTTTCCAGAACAACTGTTCCATACCTCTCACAGTAATGTTCTTGTTCACTTTGCAAATGCACTCCCCATCCCACAAAAAGATTAAGAGATTTTCGAGCCAAAGAGAAGTATTTTCACAATCAAGATATCCTAGTAGTTATGACTTTTTTTTTTTATTTTTATTTTTCCTATTCTCTTTATTAAGCTTCCCATTTGTCTTCTTCCTAGTTCCACCTAGAGAAAGCAAATAGCTGTTCAAACAAAACACGTCCCACAAGGCTGCTTCAATAACAGTTTCCAAGTTCATATACCATTGTTTGTTTGTTTGTTTTGAGAGGAGTAGGTTGGCTTTTTTTTGGTCACATTCAGCTGATTCCAGGGGCTACTCCTAGCTCTGTAATCAGGAATAGCTCCTGGCAGTGCTCTGGGGGACCATATTGGGATGGTTGGGGGATCAAAACTTACATTCTGCTGTGAGGGAAGGTAAATGCTCTACCCACTGTATTATCGCTCCACCCCCATAAGTATCATTGTTTTAAGATTATTATCCCAAGCTTTCTGCCCAAACCAACCCATTATAAATATTATATTCCATCTCATCCCACAAAAAAAAAAGTACCCACAAAAAAGTAATCTAGAAGTAAAAATGTGCTTTTACTTTTACCAATTCAACTTTTGGGGCCAAGACCTCCAAATATTTTATTGCGAGCTCTTTTCCTGCTTTTTCTAGAGACAAAGATATTATAGTATTATATAGTTTAGGAAGTATGTTACTTTATTACAAACCTATTTGATAATATTTTAATCTACAGTTAAATTTGTCTTACTAACCAAATTATCCTGGGTGGACTGTGGAAATTAACAAAATTCTCTATACTAATACAAATTTTATAATAAAGATAGCTTAAAACTAGAATTTCATGACTCACAAAAATATACCAGAGGTTCTCTCAAATCTTTCCCCTACATATTCTCCTCAGTAACAAGGTATCCTAGCCTCAGAAGGAGTCATAGACTCACGGACACAGTGGCCTGAAATTCTCCGGAGTTTTTGATGTGATACAAAAATGATAAAAAAAAAAAAAAATCACTTAGCACTCCCCTAATCAAGGAAAGGAAGATAGTCCCTCAAATTAAAAGTCTCCCTTATCAATCACATCAAATATTTATCAAATATGTAAAAGAATGTTGAATGGGACGGAATCACAAAATAGTGAAAAATATAATTTTCAAACTAAAAAAAAAAAAATCCTTTACAATGCTAGCAGAAAATATATACACATCAAATATGGGGCCGGCGAGTCCAGCGGTAGGCATTTTTGCCTTGCACGCAGCTGGCCTGAGCTGCCGCGAGGTCTCAATCCCGAACATTCCATATGGTCCCCCGAAAAAACCGCTAGGAGTGATTCCTGAGTGCAGAGCCAGGAGTAACCCCTGAGCATCACCGGTATGACCCCAAAAAAGCAAAAAGCAAAAAAAAAATATATATATATATATATATATATATATATATATACACATCAAATATGGCTAACAGAAACTTTTAAAAACATGACATTTGTATATCAAACCTTGTTTTTGGTAGTTTATTGGCAGCTTTTGTCAATGGTAAGACCGACTGGGGCCAGCTGATTCTCTGCTGAGGCAGTGGGATAGCACAAAGGGAAGGTATCCGTCTGGCAGCCATTGGCCCAGTTGGATCCCCTGCACACATGGTTTCCTGAGCACCCAGGATGCTGCCCGGGGATCCCCGAAAGAGGGATAGCTCGAGAAATATTCAGCGCAGCGGGCTTAAGAGCCACAAATCCTCTGGCCCTAGCACTGAACCTCTGGCTAACTACCTGCCGGGGTTGCATTAGAATCACCCTGGCCTCCTAAGCACTGCTCGGGACGCCCTAAATATCAAAACACAAAAGACAATATTCTTAAACAGGTAGCTCCCCTTGGGGGCTGGAAGATAGTATAGCAGAGAAGGTATCAGCACAGCTGACATGGTTGATTCCCCCTCCACACCTGTGAGTTCCCAAGCCCCACCAGAAGTGAATCTCTGAGCACAAAGTCAGAGTAAGCCCCTGAGCACCACCAGGTGAGGCACAGAAACAGAATATTCTAGCAAGAGCCTTTAGTCCCTGCCCGCTGAGTACTAGCAGCATTTCCCTCCACCAAGCTTCATGGATCAAGTTTGAGACCTCTAAAGTAATGGCTGAAGAGATAAATTGACAGGTGACCCAAGCACATAACCTTATTCAACCCCCAACAACCCCACCTGGTCCCCCCAGCACAGCCGAGGTCACTCCTGAGTAGAGCCTCAACTAGCCCCTGAAAAACCACCAGGTGTGGTCCAAAAAAACCTATGTTTACACATAGCATGGTCCATAACATTACCATAGGTGAAGCAATCTGAGAAGAAGCGCCAGCTCCTACAAGAAATCACATGACATTTACCAGTTTTTAACTTGAGTCTTAAAAGTCTTGTTTTTGTTTTTTGCATTTTGTGCCACACCCAGCAATGCCCAGGGGTTACTTCTGACTCTGTACTCAGGAATTGCTTCTAGCAGTGATGGATAGGGGGTTCTATGGGACGCTGGACCCAGCAAGCGCCCTATCCACTGTACTATCACTCCAGCCCTCATTTTTTTTTTTTTTTTTTTGGGACATACCCGGTCGCTCAGGGTTACTCCTGGCTCTTTGCTCAGGAATTACCCTGGCGGTGCTCAAGGGACCATAGGGGATGCCGGGATTGAACAAGGGCTTAGCAAGGCAAATGCCCTACCCGCTGTGCTATCGCTCCGGCCCCTCAAAACTTTTATATGAGATTCCATACCAACGAAGACAGGCTAAGGGGAATGTATACAAATTCATTATGGCAAATAATTAATACTGCTCTATTAAGTAAAGGCACTTACCTTTTACAGGACTAATCTTAAAGGCTGGTAATTAAGATGTTTGCACATAGACCCTGAGACTTAACCTTTGGTTGTTTTTTTTTTTAAATATTTGAATTCTGTGGGCTTACTTGGTAAAAATCGATCGACCTACCAAATAGTTTGGCAGAAAAAAATAATTTTAAATCCTTACATATCCATATTATGAATTTAACTCTGAGTCTATGGATAAAATTAATTCATTGAATACGGCGGACCAGGGCAATGGCTCAAAAGGGCTGGAGAACATGGTTTTGTATGCCATAGCACCGATTCAATCGCAATACTATAAGGTGAACACCACCAGGAAGAGAGTCCTGCTGTATGTAGACCAAACCAAAAGCCTGGTTCTATGGGCCAAACATTTGCTAGATTTTCTTTTTAAGATGAGGGGCAGAGAAACCGTCATAGAGGGCTGTAATGCGTGGGTGAGAGGCCCCAAGGCCAGGCTTTATCATTACATGTCCCCAGAACCCAGGCCCCCAGAGCACTTCAAGATATAGTTCTGGGGTCACCTAGCACTGCCAGGTCCAAGCAATACGACAAGTACAGTGGCCCTGAGTTATCGGATCATCTGTCAGCAACCTTAAAGCCCCACGCCACTCCAACCACCACCACCACCTAAGACAGACCCTAAAAGCCTTTCTGGTACAGGGGCTGGAGCGATAGCACAGTGATAGGCGTTTGCTTTGCACACACGGACCCGGTTCGATGCCTGCCATCCCATATGGTCCCCAAGCACCTCCAGGAGTTAACTTCTGAGTGCAGAGCCAGGAGTAACCCCCTGAGCATTGCCCCTGTGACCCAAAAGGAAAAAAGAAAGTCTTTCTGGTACAGAAAAAACTAAGGGTATTGAAATATTTTAGAGAGAAAATAATATTTAAGCTGGGTTTTGAAATCTAAGCATGTTGGCCAGAGATAAGCAAAACGCTGGAATCAGGAGATAACAGCGGTTTGATGACGAGCTTTACTTCAAGAGAATATCCAAAGTGCTGTCCAGGGAGCAGCGAGAGCTCAAAAAAGGCACATGCTCTGCAGGAGACCCAGGTCTGAGCCCTGTCCCCACATGGCCCCCCAGAGTACTGACAGGAGCAGCCCCCCAATTATATGGCTGAGAGCAATCCTTGAGCACCACTGGGTATGGTCCAGAAAATCAAAACTAAACCCATTCCAGTAGGATGTTCCTATTAAGGAGAATTGGGACGATAAACAGGCAGACATGTGAGTGCACTGTTTAAAAAAAAAAAAAAAGGGTTTTTTTGTTTTTATTTTTTGTTTTTTTTCCTTAGGGTCAAGACCACAGGTGCTACTTGGCTGTGTCTCAGTCCCCAGGGCTGAACACAGGTCTCCTGCATGCAAGTATGTCTCTGACCACAGAGCTATAGCTCTGGCCCACCAATAAAAACTTCAAGCTATCATACAGAAAATAGGAAATCATCAAAAAGTTTTGTTAGTAAAATCACATAAAGGGACTAAAGTTGGAAAAGTTAAACCCTAAAGACTACCCAAAAAAAATGCCCCCTAGAGACAATAGATTTGTGCGGTGAAGTGGGCAGGCTACAAAATAAACACGCCGAAAGTCACTGGCTTTTCGACACACAAATGATGACACTGGAAGCTAGAGCCATCTTTAAGAATAAACAATGCCAACAGAACAAAGATAAGCAAATGGGACTATGCTAAACTAAGACGCCTGCACCTCAAAGGGAAATGATGACCAAATTGAGAAATTATTTATCCACCACTCATCTGACAAAGGGTTATTAATGCGGCCGAGCAATAGCAGAGTGGGGAGGATGTTTCCCTTGCCAACCTGGGTTCAATCACCAGCATCCAATAGGGTCCCGAGTACTACCAGGAGTAATTCCTGACTGCAAAGTTCGGAATAACCCCTAAGCACTGCTGGGTGACCCCCAAAAAAAGAGGGGGAGGGTTAATAGCTAAAATATATAAAGCACTAGTAGAATTCTATAAGAAAAACATCCAACCCTATATAAATAAAAAATGGGGAGAAGAGATGAACAGGAATTTCTTCAAAGAGGAAATACAAATGGCCAAAACATATGAAAAATACTCAATAACACTAACCATGAGGAAAATAAATGCAAATCAAAACAACAATGAGATCACCCCACGCCACAAGAGCCAGTACTCATTCAAAGCCAGTGTTGTCAAGGATGTGGGGGGGAAAACAATCCTTGCATTCACTTTTGGAGGGAATGTCCACTGGTCCAGCCTTTGTGCAGGACAATATAGACATTCCTCAAAAATGTAGTAACTCGGGCCGGAGCAAGAGCACACAGCAGCCAGGGCATTTGTCTTGCCTGTGTTCCCGACCCGGTTCGACCCCGGCATCCCATATGGTCCCCCCCCAAGCTCTGCCAGGAGTAGTTTCCGGAGTGAAGAGTCAGAAGTAACCCCTGAGCCATCAGGGGTGTGACCCAAAAAAAGAAAAAAAAAAAAAAGAAAAACCCAAAAACTAGTAACGGAGCTTTACATATAACCCAGCAATGCCATTCCTGGGAACGTATCCCAAGAGCCCAAAAGGACAAAGCAGAAAAGACACCTGTACACCCTATGTTCACTGCAGCCATATACAACAGCCCCAATACAGACATAATCCAAATACCCAGAACAGATGAATGAAGAAACTATGGTACCTATACACAACAACTATTCAGACACGAGAAAAGACAGTTACGCGAGTTATGCAATTTATTGGCGCCCTGGACGGATCTGGAGAGTGAAGTCAGTCAGAGGGAGAGGAGCAGATTCAGAATGATCTTTCTCCCTCTGTAGGGTATAAAGAAACTGTGCAGGGGGAATATTAAATGCCCAAAGCAATGGAAAGAAAAAAGGCCTGGTCTCCAGTAGGAGGCTTCCGGCAGGGGCGGGGTTGGTGGCAAAAGTTAAAAAGGGAACGCTAGGAAAAGAACCTGCCGCAGAGGAAAGCACAGGGACGGGGTGGGGAGACGACTGTGAACACTAGTGGGGGCAGCAGGCACCGATAAGGAACTGACGTGGGAGCAATGCACCCGTGGAATGCAATCATAAATATCTTGTGTAACTTTGCAATGCACAGTGATTCAGTAATAAGAAAAAGAAAATAGGGGCCGGAGCGATAGTCCAGCAGGTAGGGCATTTGCCTTGCACGTGGCCGCCCATGCCAGCCTGGTTCCGATCCCCAGCATCAGCATCCCATATGGTCCCCCCGGCACCGCTAGGAGTAATTCCTGAGTGCAGAGCCAGGAGTAACCCCTGAGCACGCCGTGTGACCCAAAAAGCCAAAAAAAAAAAAAAAAAAAAAACCTATGAGAGGTGAAGGTTCAAAATAAGCTACTGCCCAAAGCTGCTGAGAAGAAACCGAGCCCCTCACATAGAGCTGGTGTTTTTCACGGACTAAATCCAGAACAGCAAAGAGAAACTCCTACACCAGTGGAGGTAACTGGAAATTGTCCACACAGAAGTATATTCCATAGTATATACTTTTCCTTCTGGGGTTACATGATCTTGCAGATCACTCAGTAACTCAATGATCTCAATTTTGCTAACCTACGATTATTTTGTAAATCATTCAGCTTTGAAAACTACACTTCATATACACCCTTTCTCCTATGTGCATTATAATTCTGAAATTGAAGCAATTAAGATTATTTTTGAGACTACCAACTGAGAAAGGTAATAGCAAATTGTACTTTAAATACAGTTCAGAGTCTGTTTACAGAAATTAATCTTAGTCTGAAAATTAAATATGATGCAAGTCTATTTTTCCTCCTCAGGAGCCAACTCTAAAATTAAGAGTCACTTCTGGGTAACTTTCTTCCTCCCCACTAACTTTCTAAATTAAAGAGAGATGCCTTACACAAGATAATAGCCTTTTATTCACTTAAAAACATTGTGCCTAAATACCTTTCAAACAATGAATAAAACAAAAGAAATACTCTGGACATCATCTATCTTGCATTACCTACAGTGTCAGAACAGATAAGCTCTTTCATTAAAGAAAGCTATGGAGACAGTGAAGTTCCTCCAGACAGCAATGTAACAGCAGAGGCCTTCCAAGCACTACTACCCGCCCCAGACCCAGCACACAGTAGCCCTGGTGGTTCATAAGCACACTATTAAACACTTAAAAGTTTGAGCAGCACCACATCAATAGGCCAGATGGGAAGGAAGTGAAGGGAGGGAGGAAGGAGAAAGCATGGCAAGGAAGAACAAACGCCACGGAGTCAGAGGTGAAAAAAGGCTGTGCTCCAAGCTGCCTCATAAATTCTCACCAGAAACCTTTCAGGCAAACAGGACAGCATGAAAAACAAACAGACGGCTAGTAGTAAGCTACATAGAAACGATATGCCTTATAAAAAACGAATTCTATAGTTACTGTGAGCAACTATTACTCAATATTAAAGACGGATTTTAAATTTGCTGTTTAATTCCTTTATAGTTACACAACAAAATGAATACATACAATTGTAAAATAGTAATAGGCGTGAAAGGGGTTATCAGTTTTACTGCTGGGAATAAAAAAAAATAATACTATACTAATTAATGGAAACACAAAACAAGACACAAGTCACATTATCATATCATGGTCAAAGTTTTTATTCTGCTCATCCTACTCCGGCAGTCACAAATTTACTATCTCTGGATCTGTAAGACAAGGCTAATTAAGAAATCCTATTAATATAACTGAATAAAAATTCATTTGGAAATTAAATCTTACCAAGAAAAAAAGTCAACACTTACTCAATTATTTTTTATTGTTATGAGTTGTTTTATTCACTAGGTTTGTGAACCCTGAGTTCACAAATTTATTAGGGAACCCACCAGCTTAAAAAAAAGCAATTTTTGCTCTGCAGACTATTTTTTAAATTTTAATTACACTTTTTCTGTTTGTGTCTAGGGCTGGGGTTGAGCCCACTGCTTCATGCAGTCAGTAAACTGGGCTGATTGTAACCCAGTCAAAAAATGATTTACCAGCCACATCCTTAAGACATAATAAAGCGGATCTGAAGAGTGTCAAGTTGAACACACCCAGAATGATCTCTCTCATATGTGGGACATAAAGAACCATCCTACGGATGGCAAATGCCCAGTGACAACAGAAACGCAAGAGCAGGAGAACCGCCTTCAGTAGGCAGCTTGGCACTGGGGGCAGGGATGAGGGTTTTAAGTCAGGAAGGGAACGCTCGGGAGGAGGAAAGTTTTTGCCCAGAGGCAGATTGTGGGTTAGTGGAGGGTGGTAAGCACTGAGGAAGGGATTGCTGTTGAACAATATAAGCCCGAAACCCAATCATATATAACTTTATAACTTTGTAACTCACGATGATTCAAGTTTTTTTAAAAAGCTAAGAAATAAAACAGTTTCCACAAAAAGAATTTAGCGGGGAGTATGCCCAGCACTGCATTTCCACACGCGAGTAGCAAATAATAAATTTGTTCTTTAAATTTATTTAAAGAACTCTACCCGCACAGCAGAGCCTGGCAAGCTACCCGTGTCGTATTTGATATGCCAAATACCAGTAACAATTTTAGACCTCATCCCCATGACCTGATGGAATGGTTTGAGGCTCTTTATGTTCCTGGAGAAGCAGGTGCCCTTGGGCTCTACTAGCTTGAGACAGGACATATGGAGATGTTACATTGGTGCCCTTCGCTCGAGCTCAATCGATGATGAACGGGAAGACAGTGATACAGTGATACAGTTCTTTAAAAACAATTATAGCCATTATCATAAGTATATCATAATGCTCAGTTACCTATCTAAGCAGATACACATATAACCTAATAAAGATCAGCCCTATGTTTAATGACTCAGCTACTATTTCTACGGCCCTAAGGATCTAAGTTATTATAAAGTTGTAGATTCATTTGTGAAATATTCTGATTTCTCCACTCACTACAAACAGAGACTACATGCCCTCTTAGTATATTCTTCTCTCTCTCTCTCTCTCTCTCTCTCTCTCTCTCTCTCTCTCTCTCTCTCTCTCTCTCTCTCTCTCTAAGACTGGGGATTTCTGAGAGCCTACTATAAAGGAACAGTTGTTGGAAAATTATTTATAATAGGGTGAAATCAGCTTTTCTGTAACTGCCAGTTCTTGGGCTAGATTATGGCTAAAATAAGAATCATTCAGAGACTGAGGCCAGAATTTCTTAAATCCACAGACACTTTATTTAAAAAGTGTGAAAGACTAAATTTTTAATAATCCTAGAAAGCAAAAGTTCTACCCACAGATGAACAAAAAATCAAACTATAATCCTGCTATCAATGAATTAACTATGCAGATTTCTTGCATATCCAATCAATCACTTGCCAGACTATCAGTAGCCACCATAAAACCATCTTATGTTGAGCCAGACAGAGAGCACAATGAGTGCTCTTTGCATGCAGCACACCAGATTTACTTCCGGCATGCCTACCAGGAGTGATTCCTGAGCTCAGTCAGGAGTGTATCCTAAGTACTGCTGGGTGTAACCCAAAATTAAAACAAATGATTTTTTTTTTTTTTTTTTTTTTGCGTTTTGTCACACCCGCGACGCTCAGGAGTTACTCCTAGCTCTAAACTCAGAAATTACTCCTAGCGGTGCTCGGAGACCATATGGGATACCGGATTGAACCCAGGCGGCATAGGCCGACGCTGCAGGCAACGCCCTACCTGCTGGGCTATCGCCTCCGGCCCCATAAATTAAATTTTTAAAAAATGAAATGTGTCTCATGAAAGAAAAAACTACAGAATAGCTGTTTTGTACTGTTACCAAACTTACTCTCTAGCATTTTTTGTAATAGGAGACTCAACTGATATAAAATTATACTCATTAAGTAGTATGTATGAAATAAAGCATGCAAATAAAATACTGAATACTTTTCAAAACACACACTTTTGTTTTACACTCTATCAGAAAAAAATGCAAGCTTTAATCAAAGCTTGAATAGCATTAAACTTATAAACCAAGTTTTAGTACAATTAACATACCATGGAGCACAGTAACCACTAGAAAAGCCAAGTTTCAAAAGGCCTGTATCACCAGAAAAGCCATGTGCTTACCCTATTTTCATCGTAAATGATTTGGACAATACTGGGTGTGTTTCTGCCCACGGGAGGAGGGGACACGGGCTTCTCGGGCTCAGGAGGTTTGGCTGCTTTTTCTTCAAGCTGTTAGCTAGAGACCAAGAAAAGAGAGTTAAGCCCATTACAACTCACCCCACCAGCAATTAATCACCAGAGATAACATATGCTACCAGTGAACAACAGTCTGTTGATTCTTTAGGGCAATCGTTGAATCTAGCAATACCTAATACACACAAGGATTCAAACAAATCCAGTGATACTTATTTTGACCAATATCTATAAGCCATACATCATCATTAGGTATATAAATAAATCCTGGATATTTTCAATCTCATAAATTTGAAGTAAAATAATAAGAAACACCAAGCATGGTGTGCATGTGCTCCAAACATATCTTTTGTTTGTTTTGTTTTTGCTTTTTTTTTTTTTTTTGCTTTTTTTTTGGGTCATCACCCGCGATGCTCAGGGTTACTCCTGGCTCTGCACTCAGGAATTCATCCTGGCGGTGCTCGGGGACCATATGGGATCCGGGATCGAACCCGGGCCCGGCATTAGGCCGGCGCTGTAAGGTAAACGCCCTACCCGCTGGGCTACCGCTCAGCCCCGTTTTTGCTTTGGATCACACCGGTAATGTCAGGGGTTTCTCCTGGCTCTGCACTCAGGAATCATTCCTGGCGGTGCTTGGGGGACCATATGGGATGCCAGGGATCGAAACCGGGCCGGCACAGGCCAACCATGTGCAAGGCAAAGTCCTACCCGCTAGGCTACTCGCTTCAGCCCTACCAAACATATCTATCACAATGATTTCTTTTGTGATGCTGGAAAAAACTGCCTTTACATATTGCAGATATACACAGAAATTGTGGTAATTCTGTAGGAGAGTATAAGGCAAATAGCATTTAAAGAGTTTTGGGTGTTTTTTTTTTCTTTTAAGTCACACCTAGGATTGTCAGGGGTTACTCCTGGCTTTGCACTCAGGGAAATACTCCTGTGTGGTGCTGGGGACCCTCCCTGCTTACTATGGCTCCAGCCTCAGGCAAATGGCATTTAAAGGTTAGTCTTGCCTTGGCTCTCATCCTACCAAACCTCGGTTTATATTCTTTATACCCTACAACTATAAGAATGCAAACTCCAGAGTGTGCAACACAAGCTAGAAAAACAATCTGTATTATTCTCCCTCGTTCTAAACCTCCAGACTTCTTTACAAGTGGTATAATCCTGCAATTCTAACTAGATCCTTACACCTTAGCCTTGAGCAAGACCTAATCACTGACACGCTAAAATAGGGGATACCTAAATCCCATCACCACATAGCTTTGAAAGAATTAAATGACTTAATGAATGTCAAGATTACAACTATAAACCATCAGCTTTACTTACAGTTCATACTGTAGGTGCAAGGCCTTTTAATCAGTTCTGTTCACTTTATCCCCAGACCCAAATTAGTATATAATGCCTTTTACTGAATCACACAAAAAGTATAATTCACCAAGATGACTTTAAGAAGATGAAATGCTAAGTATACTTCCTAGGCAAAGACATTAAATATATTCAAGTCCTAGAGAAAAATATTATCTATACTGTTAAGAAAGGATTGTCAATACTCTCAATGCAAGTCAGATCACAACCAAATGAAAGGCTAAAATCCTCCAAGAAAGAATCTCTAAACAACCACTGTCACTTTGGAATTGAAAGTACCCCTGCAGAATATTATCTGTATAATCTAAAGGAATGTATTCAGAACTGCAAAGTCTTTGTTCAGGGAATGAGTTTTCCATCCGTGTCCATATTTCTAGTTCAGAGTGCCTTCTTTTAGAATCCTTTTTTAAAGTAGGTATAAAAAATGACTAAACCAAGTTTCAGGAAATTATATTTTATTCTTAGAACTAAAAAGTCATTCGGACAAAAAAAAAACTACTAGTTAGAAAAGAACAAAAAAAATAAAAAAAAACTTCTCTTACCTATTTGTTATCTTATATAAGCTTTACAGTGTCGATTTTAAAAATAAATATAATTGTAATTTCTACTGAAATTAATATAAGCTGAACAAATACTATTTTTATCAACCAAAGATATATACCCATTTACTTAGGATCTTTTATATTCGTAATATTTGTAGCTCTAATGGCGCATACAATATAATTTCTTTTTAAATCATTATAATAGCTTAAATGCTTATATAATATATTCATGATCTCAATGCACACAATTATTAAGGATCCAACTGATGCTATTTGTAGTATTCGTCAATTTAAAAATGAATAAGGCGAGAGTAAGGAAGGGAAGAAAGTGAGGGAAGAGTGGACCTGGAGGTAAAAAGGTGGGGAGCTGGGAAGGAGTGAGGGTTATATATATGATATATATAATCAAGCAGATTTGAAAATGAGATAAACCAGATATCCCCGCAACTAAAAACATAATTGGGAAGAAAAAAAAAAAAAAAAGCTGAAGCTTTAAGTGAAGTGGTGTAGGCTGTTTATGTCTTGGCCATAGTCAACCCAGGTTTGATCTCAGCACCCACATGGTCCCCAAAACCCCAACAGAGTGATACCTAAAACACAGACAGAGTTTCAGAGAAGCCCTTGACTAATACTGAGTGTGCTACTGGTTATATATATATATATATATATATATATATATATATGGTAATGGTATCTTTTATCAGATTAAAAACATAATTTTTGGAAAATAAATTTTATTAATAAGGCTTAAAAGATTAAATTTGGAGAGATAGGAAATAAACTCCCACAATGAACCAAAAATGCAAAAGCCAGAAAGAAAGATGAAAAGAAATGTACTACAAAATGGTAGTAACCAAACAAAGACATGGTAGTGGAGTAAAAATAGTACTAGTGGACCTAAAATGTAAGCTGAAATATCCAGTCACACATCCTCAAAAAGAGTATTGTACTTAGTTTTTGATAAGCAAAGAAGCAAAAATATATGGAGCAAGGAAAGCCTCTTCAACAAGGGAAGTGGGAACTGGGCAGCTACATGTAAAAAAATGTTAGACGACCTTCTGTCTAACACCATTCACATGCAATAAAAGTCATGAAAATGGATTAAAGATCTCAATACCAGACCTGAATCTATAAGGTACATGTGAAAATGATAGAAAAATCCTCCACAACACTGAAGCTAAGGTATCTTTCACCACTAACAAGCAAGTGGAACCAAAGATTAAACCAACGTAGACTACATAAAACCAAAAGCTTTCTGCACTTCAAAAGAAATGATGACTAAGATACAAAGACAGACCATGAACTTTCCAGGGAAAAGAATATTCTCACCCAGCTGCCCATCTGATAAAGGGTTACTATCCAAAGCACTGGTAGAACTTCACAAGACAAAAATCCAACCCCATCAAAAAGTGGGGAGAAGAAATGAACCGTGCCTCTCACAAAGAAGAAATTCTCCTAATGGCCAAAGCAGCATATGAAAAATGCTCCTCAATACTATCACAGCAAGATGCAAATCAAAACAATGAGATATCATTCAAACCAGAGACCGGCACATATCTTAAAAAGCAAGAACAACCAGTGCTGTCATAGATGCAGGGAGAAAAGCACTTTCATTCACTATTGGTAGAATGTGTCGACTTGGTGTAGCCTTTAAAACAAAACTGCAAAAGTCCCACACAAAAAACTGAAAATAGAGAGCTCCTTTTTGTGACCCAGCAATATCACTCCTGGGAATAAACCTGAGGCCCAAAAACACAGTAGAAAACACCATCTGCACTTTCGCACCATTGCAGCATTATCACACAGCCAGAATCTGGAAACAACCTGGAGCCCAAGAAGAGACAACTGATAAAGCAAAACTATGGTACATCTACAGTGAATGATGTTATTTTTAGAAAAATGAAGGCGACATTCAGCAAAATGAATGAAATGGACATGAGAGGATCATGCTGAGTGATATTAGGAAGGAAAAAGACAGATATAGAATGATTGCATTAATTTGCGGGATATAAAAATAGTAGCGAGACTGTAGCCAATATCCAAGGCCAGACAAAAACTGAGACCAGGGTCTTGTCAGTTGGAATCTACCAACCAAGCTGTGTGTGGGGGCAGGGAGGTCAGGTGTTAGGAGAAAGGACCACGCAAAGCAATAACTGCTGGAAATAGTTAACACCAGGTATGCAAAGAGTCCGAGCATTGAGCGATAGTCCAGGGTGCAAGTGCGCTTGCCTTGCATGCAGCCGACCAGGGTTTGATCCCCTCGGTGTATCCCATATGGTCCTCACCAAGTCAGAGTAACTCCTCAGAGTAGAGCCAGGAATAACCCCTGAGCATTGCCAG
>JAJIBD010036113.1:0-25502 GCA_021461705.1 Cryptotis parvus
AATAAGTTATTTTAAAGGTTACGTTATAGGGACCGGAGCAACAGCACAGCAGGTAGGGCATTTGCCTTACATGTGGCCAACCTGGGCTCGATCCCCCGACATCCCATATGGTCCCCTGAGCACCGCCAGGAGTAATTCCTGAGTGCAGAGCCAGGAGAAACCCCTGAGCATTGCCGGTGTGACCCAAAAAAGCAAAAATATAAAATAAAATAAAGCTCACAATATAAAATCAAAAGTAGCAAAGCTCAAAAGATGATGAATGGCTCTGGGACCAAGCTTAAGAGACGGACTGAAAGCAACTATGAAAACTGTGTCAGGAAGATAGAATTATTTTATTTAATGTTGATTAATGCCATCTCATCTCTCTCAGTGTCACCATCTTGAGAACGCCTCTGGAGAGCCCACAGGCAACTCGGGTCCTCAGTGATGATACAGACATTGACAGAATTCATCTTAGGAAATTTCACAAACAGCTCAATCCACTAACCTAGGAACCAATCACTTTCCATTTTGCTTCTTCCTCACCCCCACCTCATCCATCCTTATCCTTTCATTGGGCCTTTTATATATCGAACTATCAGTGCCCTGATACACATCCCCATCACCGCTGCCCTCACCCGAATAGTATTTTTAACTAACAGCCTCTTCTTCTTTCAGGGCTCCTCCTGCCAAAGCCATTGATCCTGTGACTGATTTATTTAAAATATTACAAGGGGTTTAAGAGATGGTACATGGGTTAAGGCACATGCGCTGCCCCCAGTTTAATCCCTGGTACCACATGATAGCCCTCACATCACTGAGCGAGGCTCGAGATGCCCTGAGAACCAGCGAGCAGCCCCGTAACCCCAAGCGCCTCACGGCCAGAGCACCATAGCCTCTCTAGGCCCCTTGAAGTGAGCCACAGGCCCCTTGGCTGAGGATTTCCAGATGAGCACTGCATGGGATGCTCCAAAGAAACCAGAGCAGGAAGAATGAGTTAAAAAAAAGATGTCAATGGTTGACCACAGTCTTTGAAACAGTTCAAACTTTTTTTTTTTTGGGTCACACCTGACGATGCTCAGGGCTTACTCCTGGCTCTGTACTCAGGAATTACTCCTGGCGGTGCTTGGGGGACCATATGGGATACCGGGATCAAACCCAAGGCAGCAGCATGCAAGGCAAACACCCTCCTCACTATACTATCACTCTGTTTCTCCCCCCCATTTATATACAAGTTAAAATGTACAAATAATTAATGAGTTAACTTGATTAAATTCAGTTTTCTTACCTCCTGTTCAGAGAGTCCATCAATAATTTCAGAAATCTCATGTTCACTCCTAGCAATGGTGGCTGAAAGACCAGCTCCCCTCTGTCCAACTCTGTAAGAAGGAAATTATAAATACACGGAAAGAACTTTTATAAAAGAATATCAAATTACTCTTATAAAGATGACATTTCTTTTTGTTTTTTGGGTCACACCCGGCAATGCCTCAGGGTTTCTCCCTGGCTCTGCACTCAGGAATTACTCCTGGCGGTGCTTGGGGGACCATATGGGATGCCGGGGATCGAACCCAGGTTAGTTGCATGCAAGGCAAATGCTCACCGCTGTGCTATCGCCCGCCCCAAGACGACTTTTTTTTAAAAAGTGAAACCGTTTTTACTTAGAGACAAGTGAGAAAGGAGAAAAAGAGACAGCAAGCGAGCTATATACTCAAGAAAGAGTACAGGTTCCTCCAAAGTGGTGATAACTAAGAGTAAGTTACACCATAAAATCAAAGAAAGAAATTACACATCTCAGTATGAGGTGTAGGTGACTCCCAGGATGGGAAATGTGCTAAAACTACTTTCCTGAATGGAACTTTCTTGAGCAACCAGTAGAAATAAAAATACTGAGTGCTTACTTTTAAGTAATATAGCTTTATTACATTATAGTATTATAATTATATATTTAATAATTTATAATTATGATATTATTATAATACTTAATTATATTACATAGTAACCATACTATTCATCATTTTTTTCTTTGGGGGTCACAAAACCCAGTGATGCTCAGGGGTTGTTACTCCTGGCTCTGCACTCAGGAATTACTCCCTGGCGGTGCTCAGGGGGGACCATATGAGATGCTGAGGACGGAACCTGGGTCGGCCCTATGCAAGGAAAATGCTCTCCCCGTTGGATTATTGCTCCAGACCTCTGGGATCAGTATTTAAAGATTTTAAGTTCTAGTTCAAACTGAACTATTTTTAGGAAACTTTTGAAAAGTCACAGTAACTGGTACCGCTTCCACTCGAATAGCAGACTTTTGTTTCCTCCTAGAGCACAGGAAAGCATGCTTAAGAGACAATAATCACCCCTCACAAAAACCATGCCATTAAAAGGGTTTGCATGACGCTTTCATGGCAGTGGAGATGTGAACTAATGCTTTTAGAACATTTTTAAGAGCCACTGAGATAGGTCAAAGGACTCTGCATGCAGGAGGCCTAACTTTGCATGCAGATTCTATCCCTAGTACCAGTTGCTCCCTTAGCACCACCAGGAGCAATCCCCAATGACTCAAGATAGACAAATAGGTAGGTAGGCCGTCATACAACCTTTGTAATTACTTGTTCTTTAAAAGTAAAATTAGGTGTCAGAGCAATAGTAGAGTGGATAAGGCACTTCCCTTACACGCAGCTGACCCAGGTTCAACCCCAGGCATCTCTTATTAGGAATAATTGGAAAATTAGGAATGGGCCTTGTTAGGAATGATTCCTGAGTGCAGAGCCAGAAGTAACCCCTGAGCAACACTGAGTAAGGTTCAAAACAAACAAAATTAAAAATTAAAAACTAGAGAGATAATACAGGGGTTCAGTCTTTCATAATTCTGACCCCTCAGTTCAATCTCTAGGATCACACCCCGAAGAGCTACTAGGAATAGCCCAGCTCTCCACTCCTACTCTCATTTACAGAACGAAGTTTGCAGCTCAGCCGTCTAAAACATACTGCATGAAATTTTATTTTGTACTTGAATCACATTGTGGTAATTATAGTGTCTACCCTGTCATAAATCAAGCTTTCTAAAAATTCTTGCTAATATAATTTAGAGTTTCCATGAAATAGACAAAACATACAAACATCAAATTTCTTACCGCTGAAATCTTTCTTGCTGTTCTCTCTTTGTTTTCGAATTTCTGGAAACTGCTTTTCATAGTACTCCCTGGTTTTGCTTTCTTTAGCTTTCCTCCGAGGATTATTTTCTATTCTGTCCACTTTTTTCTCCCCATGCCTCCATGAGCTGATCATAACGCTGGCAGATTTTTTGTTCCTATTAAATACCGCAGCAAATTAATAATTAAACTATACTTTGTGGTTCTGACAAACCTAATACATTAAAGCATGTGCTACTTCTTACAGCTAAGTCAGAAGTACATTTGGCCTATGATTCAACTGTGACTGAAAAGCTGTCCTTGATCTGAGAGGGAGAGTTCTCTCCTACGAAAGACCATACAAAGCATATTTTAGTTGGACTGTTTGAATTAATTTTAAGACTATACAAGTTAATAAACTAATTGATGAGTTACCAGTAGCAGCTGACAAGACTTTTATTTTCGGGTAGCACCTTATTTGTCAAAAAATGTGAGAACTGAAAACTCGTAGAGAATATAATCCAGTCATCCAAAAGCAAGTCCACCATATTTGTATTTCGATCTTATCTTTACAAAAAAGTATACTTTCACCATACCTCTGTTATTAGAGGTTTAGGTTATTTGCAGTTTTCTGTTATATATAATACACATTTTTTGATACTGTGGAAAAACTGAGGTTCAGGGATATGGCTGAAAAAAAAAAGTAAAGCACATTCCTTGCAAATGTTCAATATTCAGCACCGCAACATAAAGGCAAAACGTGCCATACGTTTTAAAAAAAATCCAGTGACTGCATGAAATCAAGAGTTACTGGAGCTGGAGTGGTGGCGCAGCCGGACAGGGCACTTGCCTTTAGACGCAGCCAACTCGGTTTGACCACCAGCACCCCGTATGGTCCCCCCACTGTGCTGCTGCCTGGCTTCCTGACACCAATTTTTAAATCGAGAAAACAAAAAACTCTGCTATAGACAAAGAATTTACTATATGCCTGATGACAGACAGGCATATAGACAGAAAAGAAGATGGACAGACTCACGAAGTTCTGAGTCATATGAAGAGACTGGTCATATGACCAAAGTGGCGTCAGCAAAGAAGTGTTAGGTATTAGGGAGTATTATCTCCCTAATACTCTACACGTAAGCTTCCCAAAGTGAACCGTCTGCCTCCAGGGGGCGACAGTCACCTACAATGAGACTGGCAAGAGGGGCCGGAGGAGAGGGACTTGCTGTTAGTGTATAAAGGCATGTTTCAGGAAATATTCACCTTACTTACTAGGCCAAGTAAGGTGGGAAGCCTCTACTCTGTACCGCACATCTAGTTCCACTGCCCAGTCACTTGCCCAATTCCTGTCCTTTGTACTGTGCACTTTTTTTTTTTTTTGCATTTTGGGTCACACCCGGCAATGCTCAGAGGTTACTCCTGGCTCTGCATTCAGGAATTACTGCTCGGGGACCATAAGGGATGCTGGGGATCGAACCCAGGTCGGCTGTGTGCCAGGCAAACGCCCTACCACTGTGCTATCGCTCCAGGCCCCTGTACTGTGCACCTTATTCCTTATCTATTACTCCTTCCTCAGTTCGAATTCAATGTAATTCCTCACCTAATTTAAAATCAGAGATTCCTGAATGCCTCCCATGCACTCTTGATTTTGTAGGCAGACACACATTTTAAAAAAATACAAACCTGAACATTTACTCAGTTTAAAAGACTCATGAGTTCCGGTTTCAAGTGGCCCAAGTGTCCTTCAGAACTGCGCATGACCTGGCCTAGCTTCCCACAGAAGCCTCTCTGCTCACCACACTGTTCAGCCTCAGCCTAGCCATCTCGGACGCTACAACATCCCCACTGCCTTTCTCCGCTGTTTCTTAGCTGTAACTCTTTATTTGTGTTCCCAGAGTGTTGGTTTTCCTGTGAAACTTCATGATTTGTATCTGTAATAGTTATCCTTCTTCTACTCATCTGTCTGATAACAATATCACTGTATCATAGCGATCCTATAATTGACAGCTGACTGGTCTGCCTCTCCCTCTTAAGTCATTCTCCCTAGGGACAAAACCACATGGTTATCTTGCACATCTACAGAGAATACAGGGACAAAGTAAACAGCCAATAAACAGCCAAGTATTTATTAAACAAATCAGCAAACTTGATAACTAAGTACTCTGTGAAGTATGAAAACAATTTACTGCATTTGCAAGACCAAGTAGAAAACTTAACAGTGATCACAATTACAAAAGTACTAGACAGAAAAATATATGTTTTAGTTAATTTCTTACTTAATCATCTGCCCGTTATTGTCAAAGAAAAAAATTCACAACCAGTAATTTAAGATAGTATATGGGGGCCAGAGACGGCTCAGTGGAAGAACACACGCCCTGAATATGCAAAGCCTGGCTGATTCCCCCAGCACCACTGGGCCCTGAGAGCCACGGGGCCAGACCATTGTTGAGTTTGAACACCACTGGGAGCGTCCCTCCAAAAACTATATATGTATCTGAAGAGCCCGGCTGGCAAACCAGAACCACAGAAGTTATACACCAAATAAAAGTTGCTTTCACTTGAGCTTCACAATTCATCAAACTACTAGGTTATCAAATACAAAGTACAAAGCCAATGGTTCGTGTAAGTTAACATCATTTATATGCTGAAAACTGATTTAGATGAATCAATAATTTGACTAAAATCAGTACAAACATACAAAATTATGGCATAATGCTTTCTGTAACATTTTCAGTAGGAATATAACCATAAAATTTTTTGGACTGTAAGTTAAACAATAAAATATAAAAAAATGTTTAACGTAGAAAAGCTGAACTGTAGCTGATCCAGTTTTTAATTAGAAAGAAATGTCTCATCAGCGTGACCACAACTTACCCACACTTGTTTGAGGGTTAGAAGACTAAGTGTTCATCATCCTATGTCTCTTTCGTGTTTGTTTGTTTTTAACTACTCACCATTTTCTTTAGTTTAGCTAAATGAAAATATTATTCATAGATGACCAAAGAAATTAATCTGATGATACTAAATGTGAATGAAACTGAAATGCCGCTAGAACCAGCTTTATACATGCCACGTCTCTGTACTCCTAAAAGCGGCATCATTTCAGCACCTTTTCACAAATAGACTCAAGAATCGTTCTCATACAGTAATGGGAAAGTGAGTGCCTAAACCGCAGCATGAATGGGAAAGTCGCACAAATTTCATTAACAAGATAGGACCTCACCCTTTGTTTTCTTGCATGATTTCTTCTTTTTAAAAAATAAAATGAGTTTTTTCCTCATCACCTGGTTTCTAGAAGAGAAAAAATACGGTTGCATGACATTAAGAAAGTGCACAATAAGGCATCCACTTTTGTTTTTCAGAGAAACTGGAAAACAAGCAAAGATCACTTAAGAATAGATGGTGCAATCAAAGTTAATCATAATTTTTTCACCCTAAAAAATAAAGCCTTCGGAATCATTAGAATTAGCTGAAATTCCCTTTGCTGGACAGCAACACTTAACATGACTTTTAAGTTATTACATTAACAGCAAATCTTATTTTAAGTTAGTTACTGTAGTTACTGATTCTTCTTAAGAAGAACTCTGATAAGTATCTTTATATATCTTTATAGGAGGGAAGTTATGTGAAAGGGAGAAACTTCCCTTTCTCAGGTACAGTACTAACCTCCCTTCTATGAGAATATATACCAATAGTACAGTTAGAGAGGTTACTTCTGCTTTAAACAGAAGAATTTCTTCAGTTAATGAAATGATATATCCACTCTAAGAGGTAATGGTGGACAGTATGACAAGACATTAAGACTTAATATGTCAATAGTTGCATTTTTAAATCTGAATTATTGTGACCTTATAAAATAATGACATGCAGGGTCAAATACAAACAGTTACACCCCATCTACTACCAGAAAAGATTTCAAGGTGATTATTCAAATATAAATACAAAGTCAAGGCAAGAAGAATTAAATTTTTTGGATTTTAGGCTACCAAGGACTAATAACATTGATTCCCATCAAATAAGCATAGACAACCAGGAACTAGCTATACGGAAAGGATGCAAGAGATAAGAATTATTAAGATACATCTGCTATTTCATACAAAGCAAATGACGGTGATGAAAAAAAAATAACTACTGAATGGTTCACATGAATGCATGCAATTGAGTAAATGGTATTTGAAAAGGCAAGATACAGTGGAAGCGTCAACATATATTCACTTTGTGGTAACTGTTATATGTTACTCAAATGCCAATGACAGTCAATAAGTATCATCAGAAAAGTTTCCTAAGAATATAAATGAAGAAGTTTTCTAGTCAGTAACCATCTCACGGTAGTGTAGGGAATATAGATAACATGAAATCAATCAGACAGAGAAGCTTCTCCAACTAACATTGAGGGGGAAAGGACAATACAAACATACTGAAGCTTTGTGGGGGAAGATCATTGAGAATAGCCAACTAGATTTTATCTACTGGTCTCATTTCTAAAAAATATCAAAACAACTAAACAGTTCTAAAACAAGATATATTTTACCAATTCTGCCTAACCTACTTTTAAGGGTCAAGACACAAAATTCTAAGTATATATTACTTTTACTACAAACCATTTAACAAAAGATAAAATTATCAAATTTCAATATTTTTCATGCATACTATCATGCAAATTATATTTGCCACCAGTTCTGCAAAGTAGTCAATTACTGCACATACTCTCAGAATATTTAAAAAAATCAATATATATATCAATGTGCTCGTTAATAAATAACTATAATGTTCTCATTATACTTAATAAGACATAACGTAGAAATATTACATTTTCGTTACAATAAGAATAATTCACCTATAGTCTTCTTCAAGTATGATAGTTTAAAAAAAAAAAGCTAACTAGCTTCCTCTTTCAATCAGATCAAGAAATTAGGTTTTATTTTCACTTATTCTCTTATTCCAAAATCTGCATCCATAAAGGCCTGGTATCTAGGATGAGCGAGGCTAAGCAAATTACATTCTGGAGCAGTCTCCTCACCCACATGAGGTGACTGAGCGCTTCAAGGCACCAGGACATTAAATGGCAGCATGGTCTACAAATACCGTCATTAGCAAGAGTCATGGAAGGGATTTCCCTAGAATAGGATTTTGAATAATGATAAAATGATCCGTGGCACTTCTACTTTGCAATGGCAGATGTGGCTTGGTGGGGACGGTGTCATCACTAGTCTTAAATGAAAAGCTTCATTATCTTACTTCATCATGCGCCTTGCAGGTACTCCACTGAAAAAAAGACAAAACAGGAGGCAAAAAATTCAAGCCTCAAGGTAAGCCATTTCAATGTTAAGCATCCACCTTTTTTTTTTTACTAGCAGATTATAAAACCAGCTAGTTTTATGCAATAATTTATTTCACTTTTGGCCTCGGAAACTCAAAGCTGTTTCCCCAACCCCCAAGAAGCCAGAGGAAGATAACAAATAGTAAAACAACAGCAAATTACACAAATCTAAAACACACCTAACACTATATTAAACTAATGTCAGTAGATAACATAAAATGATTTCTTTATAGATTACATGGTCTTTAACTGAAGAACTCCAAGATGTTGAATACTTACGTCTTGATGTTCTCATGATACACCTTGGTATCTGATGGCTGGTTATAAAGTGGCTATAAAATAAACAATTATATTAAAAATGTGTCTGTGTTTGTGAAGAAACAATAAAGCATTTCTATTTTAATGTAAGCACAGGTAAAAAATACTAGCGGAGCTAAGGATTACATGTCCTGCCAAAACCTCCAGATTTGGGGGTTTCCTGAATAACTGTTCATACCATTTCACAGTAATGTCATTCTTGTCTGCACTTTGCAAATCCACTCTATCCCACAAAAAAGATTAAGAGATTTTCGATTTCAAAGAGAAGTATTTTCATAATCAAGACATCCTAGTAGTTATGACTTTTTTTTTTCTATTTTTATTTTTCCTATTTCTTTTTATTAAGCTTCCTATTTGTTCTTCTTCCTAGTTCCACCTAGAGAAAGCAAATAGCTGTTCAGGCAAAAACACGTCTCAACATAAGGCTTCAACAACAGTTTCCAAGTTCATGTACCATTGTTTGTTTGTTTGTTTGTTTGTTTGTTTGTTTTGGGAGGAGCAGGTTGGCTTTTTTTTGGTCACATCCAGCGATGTTCAGGGGGCTACTCCTAGCTCTATAATCAGGAATAGCTCCTGGCAGTGCTCTGGGGACCATATTGGGATGCTGGGGATCAAACCCACATTCAGCTGTGAGGAAGGCAAATGCCCTACCCACTGTATTATCGCCTCCACCTCCCATGTATCACTGTTTTAAGATTTATCTCAAGCTTTCTGCCCAAACCAACCCAATATAAATATTATATTCCATCTCATCCCACAAAAAAAAAGTACCACAAAAAAGTACTAGGAGTGAAAAAAATATTTCTTTTACTTACCAATTCAACTTTTTGGGCCAAGACCTTCAAATATTTTATGAGCTTCTTCTGCTTTTTTCTAGAGACAAAGATATTATAGTATTATATAGTTTAGAAGTATGTTACTTTATTACAAAACCTATTTGATAATATTTTAATCTACAGTTAAATTTGTCTTACTACCAAATTATCCTGACTGTGTTAACAAATTCTCTATACTAATACAAATTTTATAATAAAGATGTTTAAACTAGAATTTCATGACTCACAAAATATACCAGAGGTTCTCAAATCTTTTTCCCACCACATTCTCATCAGTAACAAGGTATCCTAGCCTGGTGAAGGAGTCATACCTCAATGCATTGTGGCCTGGAAATTCTCCGGAGTTTTTTGATGTGATACAAAAATGATAAAAAAAAAAAAAATCACTTAGCACTCCCCAATCGTAAAGGAAGATAGTCCCTTAAATTAAAAGTCTCCTTTATCAATCACATCAAATATTTATCACAAATTATGTAAAGAATGTTTAATTAGGACGGAATCACAAAATAGTGAAATATAATTTTCAAACTAAAAAAAATCCTTTACAATGCTAGCATGAAAATATATACACATCAAATATGGGGCCGGAGCGATAGTCCAGCGGGTAGGGCGTTTGCCTTGCACGCGGGCTGGCCTGTGCCGCCCGGGGTTCGAATCCCCGGCATCCCATATGGTCCCCCGAGTACCGCCAGGAGTGATTCCTGAGTGCAGAGCCAGGAGTAACCCCTGAGCATCGCGGGTATGACCCAAAAAAGCAAAAAAAAAAAAAAAAAAAGAAAAAGAAAAAAAAAAAGAAAATATATACACATCAAATATGGCCAACAGAAACTTTTTTAAAAAACATGACATTTGTATATCAAACCTTGTTTTGGTAGTTTAATGGCAGCTTTTGTCAATGGTAGGACCGACTGGGGCCAGCTGATTCTCTGCTGAGGCAGTGGGATAGCACAAAGGGGAAGGCATCTGTCTGGCAGCCACTGGCCCAGTTGGATCCCCTGTACCACATGGTTTCCCTGAGCACCCAGGATGCTGCCCTGGGGATCCCCGAGAGGGGATGGCCGAGTAATATTCAGCGCAGCGGGGCTGAAGCAGCCACAAATCCTCTGGCCCTAGCACTGAACCTCTGGCTAACTACCTGCCGGGTTGCATAAGAATCACCCTGGCCTCCTAAGCACTGCTCGGGACGTTCAAATAACAAAAACAAAAGACAATAATTTTTTAAAGGTAGTTCTTTGGGGGCTGAAGATAGTACAGCAGAGAGGGCATCAGCACGCAGCTGACATGGGTTGACCTCCACACTCTGTGGTTCCCAAGCCCCACCAGAAGTGATCTCTGAGCACAAAGTCAGGAGTAAGCCCTGAGCACCACCAGGTGAGGCACAGAAACAGAATATTCTAGCAAGAGCCTTTAGTCTCTGCCCGCTGAGTACTAGCAGCATTTCCCCCTCCACCAAGTCATGGATCAAGTTTGAGACCTATAAAGTAATGGCTGAAGAGATAACACAGGTGATCAGGCACATAACCTTATTCAACCCCACAACCACACCTGGTCCCCCAGCACAGCCCGAGGTCACTCCTGAGTAGAGCCTGAAATAGCCCCTGAAAACCACCAGGTGTGGTCCAAAAAACCTATGTTTACACATAGCATGGTCTATAACATTACCATAGGTGAAGAATTTGAGAAGAGCTAGCTCCTACAAGAAATCACATGACATTTACCAGTTTTAACTGAGCTTCTTAAAAGTTTTGTTTTGTTTTTTTTTGCATTTTGTGTCACACCCAGCAATGCTCAGGGGTTACTTCTGACTCTGTACTCAGGAATTGCTTCTAGCAGTGATGGATAGGGGCCCTATGGGACGCTGGACCTAGCAAGCGCCCTATCCACTGTACTATCACTCCAGCCCTCATTTTTTTTTTTTGCTTTTTGGGTCATACCCGGCGATGCTCAGGGGTTACTCCCTGGCTCTTTGCTCAGGAATTACTCCTGGCGGTGCTCAAGGACCATATGGGATGCCGGGATTGAACAAGGGCTTGCAAGGCAAATGCCCTACCCGCTGTGCTATCGCCTCCGGCCCCCTCAAAACTTTTTTATATGAGATTCCATACCAACGAAGACAGGCTAAGTGGAATTGTATACAAATTCATTATGGCAAATATTTAATACTGCTCTATTAAGTAAAGGCACTTACCTTTTACAGGACTAATCTTAAAGGCTGGTAATTAAGATGTTTGCACATAGACCCCAAGACTTAACCTGGTTGTTTTTTTTTTTTAATATTTGAATTCTGTGGGCTTACTTGGTAAAAAATCGATTGACCTATCAAATAGTTTGGCAGAAAAAAATAATTTTAAATCCTTACATATCCATATTATGAATTTAACTCTGAGTCTATGGATAAAATTAATTCATTGAATACTGCGGACCAGGGCAATGGCTCAAAGGGCTGGAGAACATGCTTTGCATGCCATAGCACCGATTCAATCGGCTGTACTATAAGGTGAACACCACCAGGAAGAGAGTCCTGCTGTATGCAGACCGAAACCAAAAGCCTGGTTCTATGGGCCAAACATTTGCTAGATTTTCTTTTTTAAGATGAGGGGCAGAGAAACCGCATAGAGGGCTGTAATGCGTGGGTGAGAGGCCCCAAGGCCAGGCTTTATCATTACATGTCCCCCAGAACCCAGGTGCCCCCAGAGCACTTCAAGATATAGTTCTGGGGTCACCTAGCACTGCCAGGTCCAAGCACATGACAAGTACAGTGGCCCTGAGTCATCGGATCACTGTCAGCAACCTTAAAGCCCCACGCCACTCCAACCACCACCACCACCTAAGACAGACCTTTAAAAGCCTTTCTGGTACAGGGGGCTGGAGCGATAGCACAGTGATAGGGCGTTTGCCTTGCACACACGGACCCGGGTTCGATGCCTGCCATCCCATATGGTCCCCAAGCACCTCCAGGAGTTAACTTCTGAGTGCAGAGCCAGGAGTAACCCCTGAGCATTGCCCCTGTGACCCAAAAAAGGAAAAAGAAAAGTCTTTCTGGTACAGAAAAATTAAGGGTATTGAAATATTTTAGAGAGAAAATAATATTTAAGCTGGGTTTTGAAATCTAAGCATGTTGGCCAGAGATAAGCAAAACGCTGGAATCAGGAGATAACAGCGGTATAAGGACGAGCTTTACTTCAAGAGAATATCCAAAGTGCTGTCCAGGGAGCAGCGAGAGCTCAAAAGGCACATGCTCTGCAGGAAGGAGACCCAGGTCTGAGCCCCTGTCCCCACATGGCCCCCAGAGTACTGACAGGAGCAGCCCCCCAATTATATGGCTGAGAGCAATCCTTGAGCACCACTGGGTATGGTCCAGAAAATCAAAACTAAACCCATTCCAGTAGGATGTTCCTATTAAGGAGAATTGGGACGATAAACAGGCAGACATATGAGAGTGCACTGTTTAAAAAAAAAAAAAAAGGGTTTTTTGTTTTTATTTTTTGTTTTTTTTTCCTTAGGGTCAAGACCACAGGCGCTACTTCTGGCTGTGCGCAGTCCCAGGGCTGAACACAGGTCTCCTGCATGCGGTGTGTGCTCCTGACCACAGAGCTATAGCTCTGGCCCACCAATAAAAACTTCAAGCTATCATACAGAAAATAGGAAATCATCAAAAAGTTTTGTTAGTAAAATCACATAAAGGGACTAAAGTTGGAAAAGTTAAACCCTAAAGACTACCCAAAAAAACGCCCCTAGAGACAATAGATTTGTGCGGTGAAGTGGCAGGCTACAAAATAAACATCGCGAAAGTCACTGGCTTTTCGACACACAAATGATGACATTGAAGCTAGAGCCATCTTTAAGAATAAAACAATGCCAACAGAACAAAGATAAGCAAATGGGACTATGCTAAACTAAGACGCCTCTGCACCTCAAAGGAAATGATGACCAAATTGAGAAATTATTTATCCACCACTCATCTGACAAAGGGTTATTAATGCGGCGAGCAATAGCAGAGTGGGAGGATGTTTCCCTTGGCCAACCTGGGTTCAATCACCAGCATCCAATAGGGTCCCGAGTACTACCAGGAGTAATTCCTGAGTGCAAAGTTCGAATAACCCCTAAGCACTGCTGGGTGTGACCCCCAAAAAAAAGAGGGGAGGGTTAATAGCTAAAATATATAAAGCACTAGTAGAATTCTATAAGAAAAAACATCCAACCCTATATAAATAAAAATGGGGAGAAGAGATGAACAGGAATTTCTTCAAAGAGGAAATACAAATGGCCAAAACACATATGAAAAATACTCAATATCACTAACCATGAGGAAAATAAATGCAAATCAAAACAACAATGAGAGATCACCTCACGCCACAAGAGCCAGTACTCATTCAAAGCCAGTGTTGTCAAGGATGTGGGGAGAAAACAATCCTTGCATTCACTTTTGGAGGGAATGTCCACTGGTCCAGCCTTTGTGCAGGACAATATAGACATTCCTCAAAAAAGTAGTAACTCGGGGGCCGAGAGTAGCCCAGAAGCCTAGGGCGTTTGTCTTGCATGCGGCGGCCGTAGCGGCCGGGTTCGAACCCGGCATCCCATATGGTCCCCGAGCACCGCCAGGAGTTCTGAGTCGAGCCAGGAGAAACCCTGAGCTTGCTGGGTGGGACCCAAAAAAAAAAAAAAAAAAAAAGTAGTAACTCGCGGAGCAAGAGCACAGCAGCCAGGCTTTGCTTGCGGTGAACCGCTCCGACCCCTATGGCCCCAGCTCTCCGAAGTAGTTTCTGAGTGAAGAGTCAGAAGTAACCCCTGAGCGTCATAGGGTGTGACCCAAAAAAAGAAAAAAAAAAGAAAAACCCAAAAAACTAGTAACGAGCTTACATATAACCCAGCAATGCCATTCCTGGGAACGTATCCCAAGAGCCCAAAAGGACAAAGCAGAAAAGACACCTGTACACCTATGTTCACTGCAGCCATACAACAGCCCCAATACAGACATAATCCAAATACCCAGAACAGATGAATGAAGAAACTATGGTACCTATACACAACACTATTCAGACACAAGAAAAGACAGTTACGCAGTTATGCAATTTATTGCGCCCTGGACGGATCTGGAGAGTGAAGTCAGTCAGAGGGAGAGGAGCAGATTCAGAATGATCTTTCTCCTCTGTAGGGTATAAAGAAACTGTGCAGGGAGAATATTAAATGCCCAAAGCAATGGAAAGAAAAAGGCCTGGTCTCCAGTAGGAGGCTTCCGGGGCAGGGGCGGGGTTGGTGGCAAAAGTTAAAAAAGAGACGCTAGGAAAAGAACCTGCCGCAGAGGAAAGCACAGGGACGGGGTGGGGAGGCGACTGTGAACACTAGTGGGGCAGCAGGCACCGAATAAGGAACTGACGTGGGAGCAATGCACCCGTGGAATGCAATCATAAATATCTGTGTAACTTTGCAATGCACAGTGATTCAGTAATAAGAAAAAGAAAATAGGGGCCGGAGCGATAGTCCAGCAGGTAGGGCATTTGCCTTGCACGTGGCCGGCCCATGCCAGCCTGGTTCGATCCCCAGCATCAGCATCCCATATGGTCCCCCGAGCACCGCCAGGAGTAATTCCTGAGTGCAGAGCCAGGAGTAACCCCTGAGCATCGCCGGGTATGACCCAAAAAGCCAAAAAAAAAAAAAAAAAACCTATGAGAGGTGAAGGTTCAAAATAAGCTACTGCCAAAAGCTGCTGAGAAGAAACTGAGCCCCTCACATGTAGGCTGGTGTTTTTCGGACTAAATCCAGAACAGCAAAGAGAAACTCCTACACCAGTGGAGGTAACTGGAAATTGTCCACACAGAAGTATATTCCATATATATACTTTTTCCTTCTGGGGGTTACATGATCTTGCAGATCACTCAGTAACTCAATGATCTCAACTTTGCTAACCACGATTATCTTGTAAATCATTCAGCTTTGAAAACTACACTTCATATACACCCTTTCTCCTATGTGCATTATAATTCTGAAATTGAAGCAATTAAGATTATTTTTGGAGACTACCAACTGAGAAAGGTAATAGCAAATTGTACTTTAAATACAGTTCAGGAGTCTGTTTACAGAAATTAATCTTAGTCTGAAAATTAAATATGATGCAAGTCTATTTTTCCTCTCAGGAAGCCAACTCTAAAATTAAGAGTCACTTCTGGGTAACTTTCTTCCTCCCACTAACTTTCTAAATTAAAGAGAGATGCCTTACACAAGATAATAGCCTTTATTCGCTTAAAAAACATTGTGCCTAAATACCTTTCAAACAATGAATAAAACAAAAGAAATACTCTGGACATCATCTAGCTTGCATTACCTACAGTGTCAGAACAGATAAGCTCTTTCATTAAAGAAAGCTATGGAGACAGTGAAGTTCCTCCAGACAGCAATGTAACAGCAGGGTACCTTAGCAGAGGGCCTTCCAAGCACTACTCCCCCCCCCCCAGTCCCAGCACACAGTAGCCCTGGTGGTTCATAAGCACACTATTAAACACTTAAAAGTTTGAGCAGCACCACATCAATAGGCCAGATGGGAAGGAAGGAAGGGAGGGAGGAAGGAGAAAGCATGGCAAGGAAGAACAAACGCCACGGAGTCAGAGGTGAAAAAGGCTGTGCTCCAAGCTGCCTCATAAATTCTCACCAGAAACCTTTCAGGCAAACAGGACAGCATGAAAACAAACAGACGGCTAGTAGTAAGCTACATAGAAACGATATGCCTTATAAAAACGAATTCCTATAGTTACTGCGTGAGTAACTATTATTACTCAATATTAAAACGGATTTTAAATTTGCTGTTTAATTCTTTATAGACTACACAACAAAATGAATACATACAATTGTAAAATAGTAATAGGCGTGAAAGGGGTTATCAGTTTTACTGCTGGGAATAAAAAAAATAATACTATACTAATTAATGGAAACACAAAACAAGACACAAGTCACATTATCATATCATGGTCAAAGTTTTTATTCTGCTCATCCTACTCGGCAGTCACAAATTTACTATCTCTGGATCTGTAAGACAAGGCTAATTAAGAAATCCTATTAATATAACTGAATAAAATTCATTTGGAAATTAAATCTTACCAAGAAAAAAGTCAACACTTACTCAATTATTTTTTATTGTTATGAGTTGTTTTATTCACTAGGTTTGTGAACCCTGAGTTCACAAATTTATTAGGGAACCCACCAGCTTAAAAAAAAGCAATTTTTGCTCTGCAGACTATTTTTTAAATTTTAATTACACTTTTTTCTGTTTGTGTCTAGGGCTGGGGTTGAGCCCACTGCTTCATGCAGTCAGTAAACTGGGCTGATTGTAAACCCAGTCAAAAATGATTTACCAGCCACATCCTCAAGACATAATAAAGCGGATCTGATTGAACACACCCAGAATGATCTCTCTCTTATGTGGGACATAAAGAACCATCCTACGGGATGGCAAATGCCCAGTGACAACAGAAACGAAGAGCAGGAGAACCGCCTTCAGTAGGCAGCTTGGCACTGGGGCAGGGATGAGGGTTTTAAGTCAGGGAAGGGAACACTGGGGAGGAGGAAGGGCCTGCCCAGAGGCAGATTGTGGGTTAGTGGAGGGTGGTAAGCACTGAGGAAAGGATTGCTGTTGAACAATATAAGCCCGAAACCCAATCATATATAACTTTATAACTTTGTAACTCACGATGATTCAAGTTTTTTTAAAAGCTAAGAAATAAAACAGTTTCCACAAAAGAATTTGGGGGCGGGGGGTATGCCCAGCACTGCATTTCCACACGCGAGTAGCAAATAATAAATTTGTTCTTTAAATTTATTTAAAGAACTCTACCCGCACAGCAGAGCCTGGCAAGCTACCCGTGTCGTATTTGATATGCCAAATACCAGTAACAATTTTAGACCTCATCCCCATGACCTGATGGAATGGTTTGAGGCTCTTTATGTTCCTGGAGCAAGCAGGTGCCCTTGGGCTCTACTAGCTTGAGACAGGACATATGGAGATGTTACTGGTGCCCGCTCGAGCCAATCGATGATGAACGGGAAGACAGTGATACAGTGATACAGTTCTTTAAAAACAATTATAGCCATTATCATAAGTATATCATAATGCTCAGTTACCTATCTAAGCAGATACACATATATCTAATAAAGATCAGCCCTATGTTTAATGACTCAGCTACTATTTCTACGGCCCTAAGGATCTAAGCTATTATAAAGTTATAGATTCATTTGTGAAATATTCTGATTTCTCCACTCACTACAAACAGAGACTACATGCCCTCTTAGTATATTCTTCTCTCTCTCTCTCTCTCTCTCTCTCTCTCTCTCTCTCTCTCTCTCTCTCTCTCTCTCTCTCTCTCTCTCTCTCTCTCTCTCTCTCTGTCTCTCTCTCTAAGACTGGGGATTTCTGAGAGCCTACTATAAAGGAACAGTTGTTGGAAAATTATTTATAATAGGGTGAAATCAGCTTTTCTGTAACTGCCAGTTCTTGGGCTAGATTATGGCTAAAATAAGAATCATTCAGAGACTGAGGCCAGAATTTCTTAAATCCACAGACACTTTATTTAAAGTGTGAAAGACTAAATTTTTAATAATCCTAGAAAGCAAAGTCTACCTCGGATGAACTAAAAATCAAACTATAATCCTGCTATCAATTCTGAATTAACTATGCAAATTTCTTGCATATCCAATCAATCACTCTCTTGCCAGACTATCAGTAGCCACCATAAAACCATCTTATGTTGGGGCCAGACAGAGAGCACAATGAGTGTTCTTTGCATGCAGCACACCCAGATTTAATTCCCGGCATGCCTGCCAGGAGTGATTCCTGAGCTCAGTCAGGAGTGTATCCTAAGTACTGCTGGGTGTAACCCAAAAATTAAAACAAAATGATTTTTTTTTTTTTTTTTTTTTTGGTCACACCGGCGACGCTCAGGGAGTTACTCCTGGCTCTGCACTCAGAAATTACTCCTGGCGGTGCTCGGGGACCATATGGGATGCGGGATTGAACCCAGGCCGGCATAGGCCGCGCGTGCAAGGCAAATGCCCTACCTGCTGGGCTATCGCTCCGGCCCCATAAATTAAATTTTTAAAAATGAAATGTGTCTCATGAAAGAAAAAACTACAGAATAGCTGTTTTGTACTGTTACCAAACTTACTCTCTAGCATTTGTGTAATAGGAGACTCAACTGATATAAAATTATACTCATTAAGTAGTATGTATGAAATAAAGCATGCAAATAAAATACTGAATACTTTAAAACACACACTTTTGTTTTACACTCTATCAAGAAAAAAAATGCAAGCTTTAATCAAAGCTTGAATAGCATTAAAACTTATAAACCAAGTTTTAGTACAATTAACATTACCATGGAACACAGTAACCACTAGAAAAGCAAGTTTCAAAGGCCTGTATCACCAGAAAAAGCCATGTGCTTACCCTATTTTCATCGTAAATGATTTGGACAATACTGCGGTGTTTCTGCTCCACGGGAGGAGGGGACACGGGCTTCTCGGGCTCAGGAGGTTTGGCTGCTTCTTCTTCAAGCTGTTGCTAAGAGACCAAGAAAAGAAGAGTTAAGCCCATTACAACTCACCCCACCAGCAATTAATCACCAGAGTTAACATATGCTACCAGTGAACAACAGTCTGCTGATTCTTTAGGGCAATCGTTTAATCTAGCAATACCTAATACACACAAAGATTCAAACAAATCCAGTGATACTTATTTTGACCAATATCTATAAGCCATACATCATCATTAGGTATATAAATAAATCCTATATTTTCAATCTCATAAATTTGAAGTAAAATAATAAGAAAAATCAAGCATGGTGTGCATGTGCTCCAAACATATCTTTTTGTTTTGTTTTGTTTTTTGCTTTTTTTGGATCATACCGGCAATGCTCAGGGGTTTCTCCTGGCTCTGCACTCAGGAATCACTCCTGGCGGTGCTTGGGGACCATATGGGATGCCAGGAATCGAACCCGGGCCGGCACAGGCCGACCATGTGCAAGGCAAAAGCCCTACCGCTGGACTATCGCTTCGCCCTACCAAACATATCTTATCACAATGATTTCTTGTGATGCTGGAAAAAAACTGCCTTTACATATTGCAGATATACATATAAATTGTGGTAATTTCTGTAGGGAGAGTATAGGCAAATAGGCATTTAAAGAGTTTTGGGTGTTTTTTTTCTTTTTAGGTCACACCTGGCGATTGTCAGGGGTTACTCCTGGCCTTGCACTCAGGAAATACTCCTGGTGGTGCTGGGGGACCCTCCTGCTTACTATGGCTCCGGCCTCAGGCAAATGGCATTTAAAGGTTAGTCTTGCCTTGGCTCTCATCCTACCAAACCTTGGTTTATATTCTTTATACCCTACAACTATAAGAATGCAAACTTCTGATGTGTGCAACACAAGCTAGAAAAACAATCTGTATTATTCTCCCTCGTTCTAAACCTCCAGACACCTTTACAAGTGGTATAATCCTACAATTCTTTCTAAATCCTTACACCTTAGCCTTGAGCAAGACCTAATCACTGACACGTAAAATAGGGATATAAATCCTATCTACCACATAGCTTTTCGAAAGAATTAAATGACTTAATGAATGTCAAGCATATTACAACTATAAACCATCAGCTTTACTTACAGTTCATACTGTAGGTGCAAGGCCTTTTAATCAGTTCTGTTTACTCTTTTTATCCCCCAGACCCAAATTAGTATATAATGCCTTTACTGAATCACACAAAAGTATAATTCACCAAGATGACTTTAAGAAGATGAAATGCTAAGTATACTTTAGGCAAAAACATTAAATATATTCAAGTCCTAGAGAAAAATATTATCTATACTGTTAAGAAAGAAGGATTGTCAATACTCTCAATGCAAGTCAGATCACAACCAAATGAAAGGCTAAAAAATCCTCCAAGAAAGAATCTCTAAACAACCACTGTCACTTTGGAATTGAAAGTACCCCTGCAGAATATTATCTGTATAATCTAAAGGAATGTATTCAGAACTGCAAGGTCTTTGTTCAGGGAATGAGTTTTCCATCCGTGTCCATATTTCTGGTTCAGAGTGCCTTCTTTTAGAATCCTTTTTAAAGTAGGTATAAAGAAATGACTAAACCAAGTTTCAGGAAATTATATTTTATTCTTAGAACTAAAAAGTCCTTGGACAAAAAACTACTGTTAGAAAAGAACAAAAAAAAATAAAAATAAAAACTTTTTCTTACCTATTTGTTATCTTATATAAGCTTTACAGTGTCGGATTTTAAAAATAAATGTAATTGCAATTTCTACTGAAATTAACATAAGCTGAACAAATACTTATTTCTATCAACCTATGATATATCTATTTACTTAGGATCTTTTTATATTCCCAATATTTGTAGCTCCTAATGGGCATACAATATAATTTCTTTTTAAATCATTATAATAGCTTAAATGCTTATATAATACATTCATGATCTCAATGCACACAATTATAAGATCCAACTGATGCTATTTGTAGTATTGTCAATTTAAAAATGAAAAGGCGTGAGGGAGAGTAAGGAAGGGAAGAAAGGAGGGAAGAGGACCAGGGAGGGAAGGTAGGGAGGGAGGGAAGGAGTAAGGGTTATATATATGATATATATAACCAAGCAGATTTGAAAATGAGATAAATAGATATCCCAGCAACTAAAACATAATTTGGAAAAAAAGAAGAAAAAAAAAGCTGAAGCTATAGTGAAGTGGGTAGGATGTTTGCCTTGTACACAGTCAACCCAGGTTTGATCTCAGCACTCCACATGGTCCCCCAAAACCCCACCAGGAGTGATACCTAAAAACAGACAGAGCCAGGAGAAAGCCCTGACTGACACTGAGTGTGCTTAATATATATATATATATATATATATATATATAATGGTATCTTTTATCAGATTAAAACATAATTTGAAAATAAATTTTATTAATAAGGCTTAAAAGATAAATTCTGAGAGATAGAAATAAACTTCCCACAATGAACCAAAAATGCAAAAGCCAGAGAAGAAAGATGAAAAGAACTGTACTACAAAATGGTAGTAATTAAAACAGCATGGTATTGGAGTAAAAACAGACCAGTGGACCTAAAAATGGAGCTGAATATCCAGTCACACATCCTCAAATATATATTCACTTAGTTTTTGATAAAGAAGCAAAAAAATATGAAGTGGAGCAAGGAAAGCCTCTTCAACAAGTGGTGCTGGGGAAACTGGGCAGCTACATGTAAAAAAAATGAATGCGGACCTCTGTCTAACACCATTCACACCATGCACAAAAAGTCAGATGAAAATGGATTAAAGATCTCAATATCAGACCTGAATCTATAAGGTACATAGAAAAAAACATAGAAAAAATCCTCCACAACACTGAAGCTAAAGGTATCTTCACCACTAACAAAGCAAGTGGAACCAAAGATTAAAACCAACGAGACTACATAAAACCAAAAAAGTTTCTGCACTTCAAAAGAAATGATGACTAAGATACAAAGACAGACCATGAACTAGGAAAGAATATTCACCCAATGCCCATCTGATAAAGGGTTAATATCCAAAGCACTGGTAGAACTTCACAAGACAAAAAATCCAACCCCATCAAAAAGTGGGGAGAAGAAATGAACTGAAACTTCCCAAAAGAAGAAATTCTAATGGCCAAAAGGCATATGAAAAAATGCTCCTCATCACTATCAACAGCAAGATGCAAATCAAAACAATGAGATATCATCTCAAACCAGAGACTGGCACACATCCAAAAAAGCAAGAACAACCAGTGCTGTCATGGATGCAGGGAAAAAGCACTTTCATTCACTGTTGGTAGAATGTCGACTTGGTGTAGCCTTTTTGGAAAACAGAACTGGACAGTCCTACAAAAACTGAAAATAGAGCTCCTTCGTGACCCAGCAATATCACTCCTGGGAATAAACCCTGGGGCCCAAAAACACAGTAGAAACACCATCTGCACTTCTGTCTTCATTGCAGCATTATTCACAATAGCCAGAATCTGGAAACAACCTGAGTGCCCAAGAAGAGACAACTGATAAAGAAACTATGGTACATCTACACAAAGGAATACAATGCAGCTGTTAGGAAAAAATGAAGTTATGACATTTGCCTATAAATGAATGGACATGGAGAGGATCATGCTGAGTGATATTAGAAGGAAAAAGACAGATATAGAATGATTGCATTAGTTTGCGGGATATAAAAAAATAGTATGAGACTACTAATATCCAAGGCCAGACAAAACTGAGACCAGGGTCTTGTCAGGTTGGAATCTACCACAAGCGTGTGTGGGGCAGAGGTCAGGTAAGTTAGAGAAAGGACCAATGTGCCAATAACTGCTGGAAATAGTTAACACCAGACAAGAACTGAGCATTGAGCGATAGTCCAGGGGTAAGGCGTTTGCCTTGCATGCAGCCGACCAGGGTTCGATCCCCGGCATCCCATATGGTCCCTGAGCACTGTCAGGAGTAATTCCTGAGTGCAGAGCCAGGAATAACCCTGAGCATCGCCAGGTGTGACCCAAAAAGCAAAAAAAAAAAAAAAAAAAACTGAGCATTGAATGTGTTAACCCCTAAATGTATGTATTGCAAGCCACAATGTATAGAAAAGAGGGGGTTAGGGGAAAGTGCCTGCCATAGAGGCAGGCTGGAGGAGGGGCAAGGGACTCTGGGGACATTGGAAATGGGCACTGGTGGAGGGATGGGTGCTGGAACACTGTATGACTGAAACCCAATCATGAACAGCTTTGTAACTGTATATCTCATAGTGGTATAATGAAACTTTTATAAATAAATAAGAATAATAAGGAAATACGAAGAGAATCTCGATAGACGCCAAGCTGATGAAAGTCACAGGTATACAGGTCTTCAGGGCCTCCTCAGGAGGGAGGTTGAGTCCCCACCCTGCTGAAGCCCCATCAGCCACACCCACATCCCACAGTCTCCACCAAGTAAAAGACCCCGCTTCACTGTTTCACCACTAACGCAGGAAGAGAAACCAAGCCGGCCAAGCTCACAGGTACAGTGCTCTTCAGGCTGAAAACTGGACCCACGGAGGCAGGTGAGCCAAGAAGCATCCCAGACAATGGAACTCCTAGGTCACGCAGCAGCGTACGCAGCTGTGTAACAGCTCTAAATTCTACCATACTGATAGCCCCATGGAAGCGCAGCAAATTATATGGGAATGTAGCACAAAAGTCCAACAAGCTCAGTAAGCAGAAAACAGTAACATGGCAGGTTCAGCTAGCAACAAGAGCTCAATGACTTTAATAGTAACACTATGAGATAAGCGATTTTCATACATTGTCTTCTACTGATCTATTTATTGGTTTTTACCATTTTGATGTAAAGAGCAATATAAAATTAATAATTTTGTACCTGCTAATGGGGCAGACTTGGGGGGGCAGGGGGAACTGGGAACAGTGATGGAGGGAAACTCACAATGGTGGCGAGATGAGTGGGTGCTAGAACACTGACTACCCCAAACAACCATATTATGAACAACTTTTTAACCACTGTATATAAATAAAATTAGAAGAAAAAAAACATGGACAGGAGTAACAAAACGCTGTATTTAATTGGGTTCTCAAGATGAATTAACAAAGAAACTAAGAAATAGCTTTGTAAGAAAACAACAGCCTGGTGGGACTAGAGATAGCTATACCCCTCCAGTGGGTAAGGCACTTGTCTTGCATGTGCCCAGCCTAGGTTCAATTCCTTGTATCCCATATAGTCTCCCACAGCCCATCAGGAGTTATCTCTGAGCAGAGAGTCAGAAGTAAACCCTGAGAACTTCCAGATGTGGCCCCCAAAACAAAGAAACAAACACAAAAGGTCTAGATGCTTCCATGACTGACGAAAACTTCTAACATATTCAGAAAATCCACTGGCTCTCATGAGAAATATATTAAAAACACTAAAATAAACCACAGAACCAAAGAAAAAAGACATTGAAAGCAACCATAAAGAAAACTAAGATTATCTATAAAAAATAAAAATTAGGCTAAGGGCTGACATCTTAACAATGGAAGCCAGATGACAGCACACAGAGAACCTCATTATGTGACAAGAATCTTTTTATTAAACAGGCATAAATAGAAGTTGCTATTTAAGTAGTAAAAAGCAAAACTAATACTGACTTATGAACAAGAGATCCTGATAAATGGAAATCTAAATGATATTCTCCAAAAGGAAAGATGGGCCCCCCAGACAGATCTACATTGCAAGATTGAATGCAGAACAAATATGACATATGACAAATGTTGCCTATATAAAATGTCTTTGACAGATTCAAAAACAAGAACTAAAATATACAGCAAAAGTGTACCAAAGGGCTGGAGTGATAGCACAGTGGGTAGGGCGTTTGCCTTGCATGCAGCTGACCTGGGTTTGATCCCCAGCATCCCATATGGTCCCCAGAGCACCGCCAGGAGTAATTCCTGAGTGCAGAGCCAGGAGAAAACCCCTGAGCATTGCGGGTGTGACCCAAAGAAAAAAAAAAAGTGTACCAAAGCATAAGTAGTGGGGGAGAGGCACAGCATGGCTGTAAGGCGGCGACCTTGAGTTCGATGCAAACACCATCCCACTTAATTGCTGGATACAACCCCTGGTGACACAATTATGACTGTTGGCGCAATGCAACAATGAGAGTGTGAGCAATATAGTCACTGTACCTAGCACTGCACACAGACACGCAGCCACAGACTCATGATGTAACAGTAAAGCAGAGGGTAGGAGGGGAAGAAGAGAAGAAAAAGAAATTCTATACATTCGTACCATACAAGAAGGAGAGCAAAACTGTACAAATTAAAATCACATTACCTAAATCAATTAAAAAAAAAATACAAATCAAAAGACTATGGGCTAGAGTGCAAACTCTGCATGGCGCCCTGGGTTTGTTCCC
>JAJIBD010036114.1:0-17598 GCA_021461705.1 Cryptotis parvus
TCATGTAGTATTTGATATGCCAAAGACTAGTAACTTTTATATTAGGTCATCCCCGTGACCTAATATAATTGTTTGAGGCTCTTTATGTTCCTGGAGCAAGAAGATGCCTATGCGTTCTACTAGCATGAGACAGAACATATGGAGATACTACTGGTGCCCACTCTAGCAAATAGATGATTAACAGGAAGATAGTGATAGAATAAACCCCCACTGATAGCTAAAGCAATCCTTGGGAAAAAGAAGATAGTGGGCATCACCTTTCCCAACCTCAAACTGTACTACAAAGCAGTAGTAATTAAAGCAGCATGGTATTGGAATAAAAACAGACCTGTGGACCTATGGAATAGAGTTGAGTATCCTGATACCCACCCTCAAAGACATGATCAGTTAATCTTTGGTAAAGGTGCAAAGAGTCCAAACTGGAGTAAGGAAAACCTCTTCAACAAGTGGTGCTGGGAAAACTGGACAGCTACATGTGAAAAAATGAATTTGGATCTGTGTCTAACACCTTGCACATAAATCAGATCAAAATGGATTAAAGAGCTCAATATCAGACCTGAATCTATAAAGTACGTTGAAGAAAATATAGGAAAAACCCTCCACAACATTGAAGCTAAAGACATCTTCAAAGGTGAAACACCATTAACACAGCAACTAGAAGAAAGGTAAACATATGGGACTACAAGAAACTAAAGAGCTTCTGCACCTCGAAAGAAACAGTGACCAAGATAGAAAGACAGTCCACAGAATGGGAAAGAATATTCACCCAATACCCATCTGATAAGGGGTTAATATCCAGAATATATCAGGCACTGGTACAGCAATATAAGAAGAAAAAACAGCCAGCCTCATTAAAAAAATGGGGAGAAGAGATGACCAGAAACTTTGACAAGGAAGAAACTTGAATGGCCAAAAGGCATATGAAAAAAATGCTCATCATCACTAATCATCAGAGAGATGCAAATCAAATCAACAATTATATATCACTTCACACCACAGAGACTGGCCCATATCCAAAAGTGTAAAAGCAACAAGTGCTGGCGTGGATGCGGGGGACAAGGGGACTCTCATATATTGTTGGTGGGAATGTGGGCTTGTACAACCTTTCTGGAAAACAATATGGAATGGACATTCCTCCAAAGACTATAAATTGAGCTCCCATTTGACCCAGCCATACCACTCCTGGGAATATACTCTGGGAAACCAAAAACACACAGCGGAAACACAATCCACACTTTTATTTTCATAGCAGCACTTTTCACAATAGCCAGAACCTGGGAAACAACCAGTATGCCCGAGAACTGATGACTAGATAAAGAAACTGTGGTACATCTACACAATGGAATACTATGCAGCTGTTAGGAAAAAATGAAGTTATGAAATTTGTCTATAAATGGATGGTCATGGAAAGGATCATGTTGAGTGAAATTAGTCAGAGGGAAAGAGAGAGATATAGAATGACTGCATTTATTTGACATGACATAAATATATATACATATTATGACACCAAAATCCAATGTTAGGCGAAACGTGAATCAGGAGTTCTTACCAAATGTGGAAATTACTTCAAACGTGTGGGGGGTCAGAGATTAGGTAAGTCGAGAGAAGGGGACATGTGTGAATAAATGTCGAAAGGGCTAATACCAACCTAGAACTGAGCATTAAATACAGGCCAAAAAATGCACATTATGGCCTCTAAAGTGTGTTGCAGGACTCCTAAGGGCCGCTGCATCTGCTCTGGATTGCCTCCCGCAAATCACTCCGTAGATAAGGGGGTAGTCTAAATGTGGCAGTTTATCCGACCATGTATGCTGTACTAGCTGGTATAAATATTCTCCCATGCTATCACAATCATCGTGGGACTAGCTAGATCTTACCAGCGTATTAGCCTGGCCAACGTAGGACACCTAAGTAATTAGACCAGAGAAAAATGCTGTTTGCTTCCAAAGCAAACAAGCATGGCTCCCTTGATATACTCAAAGGCAACTAAAATATAAAACTACAATGAAGTAGAGGAGACTTGTGAAGGCTTGGAGAAATATTTAACTGGCATTGGTGTTGGTCTTTGGTACAGTTACATGCCATCTCAGAAACCCCCTTCTCTACATTACAAAAGGAATCCCGGCTCAAAACATTAGCACAGTAAAGGCCCTAGGTGAGATGCAGGGAGGAATTACCTAAGGGCATTGGACCCTCCCTGCTTTCCATAACAATGGGAGGAAGGTCTGAGTTACAGGGATATAAACCAGCCGGTTCCCGCTCTCCCTGTCTTCTTCCTTGTGGGATCTCGCCTTGTGAGCGTTTATTCCCCTTGGAAGCTTTTACACGTGGTGGTCGCCATCTTGGCCTACACGTGGCTGGGGTTCTAGCCTGGAATCCTAAGCATCGGGTTTTTCCTTTTGCTGATTTGTATGCCTGAACCTGTGATAAGTAAAGCCTTTTAAAACTGCATCGGATTCCTGAGTTTTCATCCGTTCCTCGCCGGCTTCGGAGGTAGAAGGGAACTTCGCTCCCTGGCACTGTCAGGGACCCGGCGGAGCGCCCGACATAAGTGTATGTAGTGCAACCCACAATGTGTAAGAGAAGGAAAAGAGAGAAAGGAGAGAGAAAAGAGATAAAGAATCTGCCATTTAGGCAGGCTATGGGAGGGGGAGGGAATTGGGGATATTGGTGTTGGGAAATGGACACTGGTGAGGGTGGGGTGCTGGAATACTATGTGACCGAAACCTCTAAACATGAACAAAGTTGTAATTGTTGATCTCACTGTGGTATAATAAAATATTTAATAAAAAAAGAAGAAAGAATTATACTTTTTGACACCTTGGTATTTTTTCTGCTGTAGTGAAAAGACTTGCCACATAAGCAAGACTTGCCACAATGTCTGTTGTGAGCTCTTACCACCTTCAATACATGACATGACCTTCCACTCTCTCTGCTATGTGCACCTACCACCTTCAATACATTGGCATGGCCTTCCATGCTCTCTGCTATGAGCTCACCATCTACAATTCACTGACATGGCCTTCGTACACGGAGCTTAAACCTCAAGAATCTCCTGCAACTCTAATCATAAGTTGAAAGTACAATGATCAATTCTTTAGAAAGTGCAATGACTGGGCAGAATTTCCAAGATTCTCAGAGACCTTCCAGTGACCAGCTACCCCCTGAGACAAGTAGACGATAATTTAACCACAACATTTTGCCTTTATCTAATAAGATCCTGTTTTTTGTCATTATATAGTCAGCACAAATACTGCTTATTTTCTGGTTATGTGGACCATGCATTATTTCATATCCTGGTTCTTATCTATTTTCACACACCCAAGAAAAAATAGCCCTATAGAACAAATCTGCCTCAATAAGAGACACATTCTGCTAGAGACTCTAGTGGAAATGACCTAGTGCAAAGTTCATAATATCACTTGTATCTTTTACCCGGACCATGTAGTCTGAGCCACAATCCTTCTGTTTAGAGCCAGATCGATAGCACAGCAAATAGAGCATTTGCCTTGCGGCGGGCGCGCGGGTTTGAGTAATTCCTGAGTGCAGAGCCAGGAGTAACCCCTGAGCGTTGCAGTGTGTGACCCAAAAAGCAAAAAAAAAAAAAAAAAAAATCTTTCTGTTTAGTCCTCAGGGAGCTGCTCAGGTCCCTCAGGCTGTCTTCAGGGGTGGAAAGGTGCCTGGAGTCAGTTGATAAGTTAATCCTCCAGCAATAGCATGACTGGAACTTGGACTCAGTGTCATAGGTTGGACACCATAGTTCTTCCTTATACATGCATTTGCCTCAATAACCGTATTTAGTGGCTGGAGCAGTAGCACAGTGGAAAGTTGCTTGCCTTGTATGCACCCAACTTGAGTTTGATCCCCGACACCCAATATGGTTTCCTGAACACCTCAAGAAGTGATCCTTGAGCCCAGGGCGAGGAGTAAGCCCCTTAGCATTGCCAACTGTTGCCCACATGCTTTCTTTTTAAAAAAAGAAATAGAAAGAAAACAAAGAGCATTTAGTAAGTGTGTATCAGGAATACCAAGGAATGAAAAAAGACTTTTTTTTCAACTGTAATTCTACTAGCATGAGACAGGACATATGGAGATATTACTGGTGCCCGCTCTAGCAAATAGATGATCAACGGGAGATAGTGATAGTAATAGTGAATGGAAATGCTTCCTTCCATATTTTCCAAGAGGATCAGAGAACTTTTCATTCAAAGGGTAGTAAGTGGCATCTCCAAGACAGCTATGCCCAGTAACTGCACCTTTTCTCAGGGCCAGTCCACATAGGAGAGAGTGAAAGAGGCTGACACAGCAGTCTATTTAGGTAGAGCAGGTGAAGCTGAAAGAAGGCAGAAAACAGGGCAGGCCTACTCATGGAAAGTTACCAATTTAGGGGCCTGCCGTTATCTTTTCATCTTGAAGTATCCTTTTCATCCTGTTATCTACAAAAGGCCCAGAACAAATTCCTATTAGAGGTTGGGAGACACAGACCCCACCCATAACCTGCTATCTGGCTTGAATTGCCTGAATTTCATTCCTGTACATCCGCAGCATAGCCGTTGCTGACCTATAATCCCACACGTGTATCTAGCCGCACCAAATATAGAAAGGAGTATTGAGTGTGACCTGATTGGTAGGGGATAATTAACTTGTTAAAAAGTGATTGGCTGCCTGTGTGCAGACCTTAATGAAATATTTTAATCTATTGCATGGTTATGCTTGGGCTTCTCTGTAGTGGAGGGAATCATCTCTTAAAAGATCCTCCCTGGAAGGGCCGGGGCTCTTAGCCACTGACTGCTTGTGGTCATGCTATGAGCCTGGGTATACTCGAATAATATTAATAAAAACCCTTGCTTTTGCATAGGACCTGGTCTCTCAGGTCTCCTTGATAGGTGCAGCATTCCGAGGCTCCCAGTCAGTCCACCCCATCAGGTGGCCAACTCTTTCATTTGGGGGCTCGTCCGGGATCAGGAGTTGAGGACCCCACCTAGCCAGGATCTCCCTGACAAGACCATCCTGGGTAAGTTTGGCACCTTTTCCACCACAATCGCTAGATTAGTGTGCCGGCCGGCTCAGGAACTCTTGAGTTGACTGTCAGATTGAGTCGGCAGGCAGGCGTAAGTTTAGCCGCCGTTCTCCCGGACTGTGGTGAACAGACGTGTGACCACAGGTCACAACCCTGGGGGACTCCCCAGTGGTGGTAGAGATCTGGGGACACCAGGAGGACTCCGCCTGGGGGAAGGGAGAAACAATCGCCTCCTTCCTTCTTCCAAGTCGAGAGTGAGAGAAGTCCTGTTTCAAGTCCCGGCCTCAGGGTGAGTCCTGAGAAGACCTAGGTTTGTAACCCAGAAACAGCAGGTTGGTGCCCAACACCGAGGATTCCTTGAACTCATCACGGCAGTCTAAGTAAACCTGTTCAGACAACAGAAAATTCCAAATCGGATTGTGAGAGTGGTGAGTGTGGGGGTGAGTCTGAGTGAAAGGAGGACTGGTCCGCGTGATTGAAGAGAGTGTGAAACTGTGTGAAGTAATCTCTGTCCTATTTGTAATTGTGACCTGTGTATGTTTGGTTATTGACATCATGCCTGTCGGGGCGCCGCGGGTCCCCCGACAGTGTCAGGACAGAGGTTGTCTTCTACCTCCGAGGACGCCGGGGAGAAAGATGAAAACTCACAAGTCCAGTGCAGTTCCAAAAATGGCTTTTAATAGTACAAAAGCTCTTCCATAGCACTCCAATATAATGAAAAACTTTAGCTCTGGTCCGAACTTAGATCATACAAAAGAGCCTAAGTCTCCCACCAAAGAGAGAGGATCTCACCCGAGCTGAGTCCTGCCCAGGAGGAGCAAAAGGCCAAAGAGCAAAAGGCCAAAGCCAAAAGCCAAAAGCCGCAGGAGCCAAAAGCTGAAGGCTGAGGAACCAAAAGGCAAAAGGTAAAGGTGAAGGGGCCTCAAGTCAGCCCCTTATATACACCAAAGTAATCCAATCGGGAGGTTGTCATGCCAACAAAGAACCCTAAACAGAGTGTAGTGCCACACCCTATTGTAGGTATAAACAAAGGTTACACCAAGGACTAATCCCGAGATTATCTCTTATGTAAAACACTGGAGAGAGAGGGGGCTGATATAAAGTAATACATCTTAACTTCATGAGCTTCATGTAATCTAGATGGTACCCACAAGGTCCTTATTATTATCTGCACCAGGGTGATTCTGAGTATCTTGTTCTCGTGTACTGAAAGGGTCACTCTTGCCTCGCTTAGAGCAAACTAGTATGATCCTTCCTATAGTCTTCCTATAGTCTCAGCGTAGCCAGGGTGGTAGTCTCCTGGTAAATTCTAACTGTCCCACGTTGGGTGCAGTGGGTATAAAGAGGAGCTGTGCCCAATCTAGAAAACATAGAAGCCTTAGTAGATGTATAAGTCAGAAGTTATTCAATCAAGGTGACTTCTGTAACTGCCACACCCTCTAGCAGTGTTTACATAGAAGAGAGATCTCATTAGAATGAACATTGGCTTAAATAAGATTAAGCTGGGAGTGAGCAAAACAACAAAACTCCCAGATTAGCTAAACATGTCCTCCAACAATGCCCCCAAGGAATTACATTTCTCTCCCCTTCCCTCCTCACACAAGCCACCAGTGAGGCCCACCTACATCATTTTGCTACTGCAGCAGAACGTTGCATGGCAGTGAAGGTAGGAGTTCCACCAGAAGGAGGTAATCAGTGAAAATATGCAGAGAAGGTATGCTGCTCCCTTGGAAATATCTAGGGGGAATGGGGAGGAATGTTATAACCTCTGTGTGAGTCTGTGTGTGTATGAGCACCCTGATAGGTCCTCCTATCAGGCGTTAGTCTGTGGCCCCACTGACCGGCACTCTTAAGGTCCCACAAAGGTTACGGAGCCCGAGTGGGTTGTCTGCTAGGAAGAACTTATGGTCTATGGTGGCGCTTACCTAGTGGTCGGCCGCAAGTCACAACTGCTGAGTCCACTACGGCTAAGTTCTTCACCAGCTAGACAAGCAACTGAATGGTCTCTGTAAAGAGGCACCCCTCCTTTGTCTGTCTCGTGTCACCTATCACTATGGGAGGAACGGGAGAAAACTCACTAGTGAAAGATTCTAGGAGACCAAATTTCAGCAGTCCTTTCCCCTCTCTTCCCTTACTAGCAAGAGAACTGGCTAGAGCACACCTGAAGGTCAATTAAAGAGCTAAGCAGCTTTAGCCCCAGGCAAAGAAAAAAAAGGGTAAAAGATTAGGAAGGAAAACCTCCCACCAAGACAGAAAGGCAGAATCTAGTAAGAGATGCAGCAAACATCAGCAAGGCCACAGAAGGTAGCAAGCAAGCAAGACAGAACTTTTCTTCTCCCGATCTCTTGGAAGCCCATGGCATGTTAGGCCCAGCTCCACATACAGGTTGTGGTCGTGGTGGATGCCTGGGAGGGTCCCAGGGACGCCTGTAGTAATGCAGAGATCACTGATTGAGACGTCCACAGCATGATGGTTCTCTGAATTAGTGGCCAGCATGTGAGGGATTAGGAGGTCCCTCTGGAGTGGCAAGTATGGGAGGGGTTAGTGTCCCCCTTGGGTTGCTTGTTAAAACACTGAACCTCCAACTAGTTGGCCTAAGCAAAAGCGTCTTAAGGATCTTTGTAATAACACGTGGCCTGAGTATATATGTAATATTGAGACCTTCATGGCATTGTACCAGGCTTTGCAAAAGAAAAGGAAATGTCAGATTTGCTGTATATGTCTCTTGGAAGTAAAGGAACCAGAATAGTACCCCACACCAACTGCACAGGCAGGAACCTGAGGCTTCAGTCTTGCCTCCAACCCTGCTGCCACCTGTGGAGCTTGCAAAAGGCTTCCCAAGAGCGGGGCTACTGCTGTTAACAAGCCCCCTCCTCCAAGGACCACCTCTGGCAGCTCAGGTTTCCCCCTCATAGATCTAAGCTTCCTAGAGGAGAACAGCTCAGCAAAAAGTTACTTGCAGGGAAGCCCACAGTGGTCTAACACAACTCAGGAGTGTAGTTCTCCCTAGAAGGGGCTAGTGAAGCAGGGTGTATTAAAAAAAAATTGTAACAGATGGAAAAAGCTCAGGCATCTCTCCCCTGAAATCTGGCCCAGCAGGATGCACTCAGAGCTGAACCTCTAATCATTCCAGACCTGCTAGACCCACCCAAGAGTTGAGTTTTCCCTAAGGGAAGTGGCTAAGGGAGAAGCCGACAGAGTGAAGATCCACTTGCCCTTCTCAATGAACTTCACTGAGGCAAGAAGCAGCTAGGTGGCCGGTTTTCTCAACAAAGGCGCTTTCTTGACCCATGCTTCATGTGAAAAAAAAAAAAAAACAGGCAGGGGACAGAGGCTGGTGGAGGCTGAAAAACGCAGGGCAAGATCCAAACCTGTGGAGCAGGGCTATTTGCCCTGGGGAACTGCCCTTCCTTTCTCAGTCTATCAGTTTCCTCTACCCTTCCAAAAGGGTCAGATCATGACTAAAGATCGATCGATCAACTGTTTGTGTGTGTGTATGACAAGGAAGTCTGACCATCTTGTAGGAGGGCAGCCATGTGATCTTTTGACATCCCGTGGGATCCAGTCGGTAACGGCTCTAGTCCAGCGGTTGTCTCCAAATCGCATTACATGTCCATCCCATCTGATTTTCGATGCCTTGGCAAACGAGACAGCGCCCCTGATTCTGGAATAGCGACGGAGGTCAGAACTCCGGATTCCTTCTCTCACTTGAGTGAGGTGTGATATTCCAAGCATAGCTCTCTTTGATTCCTCTCTGGGAGACCCGAATAGCATTCTCATCCTGCTTTCATAGGGCCCAGGTCTCTGAGGCGCACGCTAATGCAGGGAGAACGGTGGAGTCGAAGAGAGATGTGCCCGGAGCCGGAGGTTCTTTGTCCTTTTTAGCTATTTCTTCAAAGCCTTTGAAGGCATTCCATGCCGCTCTCTTCCTCCTGCGCAGCTCAGGTTTTAGGTCGTTCATCATGTTGACTTCTCGACCTAGGTACACATAACTGCTGCATTCAGAGATGTTTGTTCCATTGAGAGTGAATGGGGCCTCTGGAACTAGTTCATTTCTCATGAACATAGTTTTCTTCAGATTCAGCTGTAGACCTACCTTTCCACATTCTCGGTTAAAGTCAGCCAGCATTTGTGCCACCTGGCTAATGTTTGGTGTTATTAGAATGATGTCATCAGCGAAGCGGAGGTGGTGTAGTTGCCGACCATCTATCTTCACTCCCATTCCTTCCCATTCTAATTGTCTCCATGATGTTCTCGAGGGGTGGCACTGAAGAGTTTTGGTGAGATGGTATCACCCTGTCGAACCCCCCTTTTGACATCAACGATCACTTCTCTGTAGAATGGTGAGATCCTGGTGGTGAATCCGTAATACAGCTCAAGAAGGATCTTGATGTATTGGGTTTGAACACCCTGTTTGACTAGGGCTTCGATGACTGCTTCAGTCTCCACAGAATCAAAGGCTTTCTGTAAATCAATGAACGTGAGACAGAGTGGCATCTTGTACTCCCTACAAACCTCAATGAGCTTGGTTACTGTGTGGATATGGTTGATTGTGCTGAATCCTTTCCGGAAACCTGCTTGCTCACATGGTTGTCCTTCATCTAGTGTTCTGCTAATCCTGTTCAGGATGACTCGTGTAAACAGCTTGTAGATGACAGACAACAGGCAGATGGGGCAACAGTTGCCGATGTTGTGAATGTCTCCTTTCTTGAACAGTAGAACTGTCCTGCTGGTTTTCCATTGGGAGGGCACCTTGCATTCGGACAGGTAGCGTGTGAAGAGCCGAGCTAGTGTATTGATGAGTACCGACGGCAGATTCTTCAGGTGTTCGGGTCTGACTTTGTCTGGGCCTGGTGCTGTTCCCTTCTTTACCGATGAGATGGCATGTCGGATTTCAGAAGGGAGAACGTTGGGAATGACATATCCATCCTGTGGAATTTGGTATGTGGGCAGGTGGATGTGGCTATCAAAGAGATTTGAGTAGAAGTCCTGGATAATATTCTCCATTGCCTTTCTGGAAGATGTGATAGATCCATCAGGGCGTCGGAGGGCAGTCATCTTGGTCTTATAGTTGGCGAAGGACAGGCAGGCGGTGCAAATACTTTTCCTGGCTTCTGCTGCATCTTCCAGTATTTCTGCTCTTCTGTCTTTGAGGTCTGCTTTTATCGCTTCTCTGCACTGTTTAGCAAGCTTGGACGTTAGCATTTGGTCTCCTGAGGCTCGCGCCTTGCCACGTTGGCGAATGAGCTCAAGAGTTTCTGAAGACAAGCGCCCTTTTTGTGCTCTTTCTCTCTCTCGGCATTCTTCGAACAATCATGGAGGTGCTGAACCAGTCCGTTGTATTCTTCATTGATGTCATCAATGATGGTATCTTCCCATGTTGCTACAATGGTGCCAAAGAGTTCCCAGTTGGTGGTCGCTCTGGGAGTTCTCTTCTTGAACATTGCAGCTTTTTCTCCCCGCTGCGGGAAGTAGAATTTTGCACGAAGGAGACGGTGGTCCGATCCTGTCTGGAATTTGGGGACGACAGCAACATCGGTCAGACAAAACCGTCTATTGAAGATGATGTGGTCAATTTCATTGTGGAACTGTCCGCCAGGAGATTCCCATGTCCAACGCTTCGCTTCAGCCTTCTGAAACTGTGAGTTCCCATAAATAGTCTTGGTGGACATGATGAACTCATGTCCCAACTCACCAAGTTTTTATTGTAAATGAGGTATTTTAAGACCCAATTCAAAGGGGACCAAAGCAAAGCAATTAAAAAAGTTTCATTTATAGTGAAACTGCAAAATAGCACAGTGACTCATAGCAGCTCAGGCCTGATCTAAAGTTTGCATTTTGTCCTCCTGCGATAGACTCCAAGCAAGGCCCAGGCTGCAGTGCTGCCTGTGTACCCCATGCCATGCTCAGAGGGCCTGTGTTGGTGGAAAGTAGATCAGAGGATATGCTAAGGTCCATGGATACTGACTGTTGACAGATACACAGGGTTTCTTGGCAGGCTATCTCCCAAGAAAGATAAGATGCAGGCTCCCTTAGCAACACAAAGCAGAACCACGGACCCTCCGATCTTGGGTCATTTCCCTTCATCGCATCTCCTTGTTGGCTGAAGCTAGTCAAAGATGGAGTCCAATGGACACCGCCTGGGATGCAGACAGAATATAGGTGTTTCCTGTGTTATGTCTCTCTAAAGCAGAACCAGATAAGATCATGCCATCTTGGGCTAGTTAGGAAGGTTAAATTTGCAACCTGATACACCTCCTCCTGTTTATTTCTCACCTTGCCTTGAGAACACCCCCTGCCGCTTGGCTCCCACCTGCTTGTTTCCTTCTAATTGTCTGCCTCCTTTATGTTAATCATGTGGAATGCTTTTGTAGTGTAAAACTATATACCCTTAATTCAAGCTTGTGTTGCTGTCTGATGCTATTGAGTATATAAGAAGTTGGGGTTTTTTGCGCACACTGTCAGCAACTGAAATGAGAGACCTGAACCTCCAGACAAAACAATAAAAATAATTATGATTATTAAAAATCAATAAATATTTGTTCTGCTTGTGAAATCTCATCTTTGCACCCCAATTTATAGAGATCTCATTTACAGGCCTATAGTAGGTTTAACATTTAGCAGTCACCACCATGATATTCTTGATGATTTTTTTATTATACCACCTTGAGATAAACAATTACAAAGATGTTCATGTTTGGGTTTCAGTCATAAAGTATTCTAGCACCCGCTCCCTTTCCACTAACAATGTCCCCACTACCTCCCCTCTCCCCTCAGCCTTCCTCTATGGCAAGCACTTTGCCTCTCTCTCTCTCTCTCTCTCTTTCTCTCTCACTCTTTCTCTCACTTTCTTTCTCTCACTTTTTCTCTCTCTCATTCTCACTTTCTCTCCTCTCTCTCTACACATTGTGCCTTATAATGCATTCACTTAAAGGTTATCATGTATATCCCTTTGCCTACATTCAATGCTCAGTTCTAGCCTGGTATTCTCATTTCCAACAATTATTATCACACTGTTTTCTTCTCTGTCTTACCTAACCTAATCAAGTGCGTGATTCCCACACACTTGTGGTAGATTCTACTCACAGAGAAGACCTCCTGGTCCATGTTTTCCTGGCCTTGGATATTGATATCATACTAATTTTTTATATATCCCACAAATAAATGTAGTCATTCTATATCTGTCCCTTTCCTCCAGCTAATTTAACTCAGCATGATTCTATCCATGTCCATCCATTTATAGGCAAATTTTATAACTTTGTTTTTCCTGACAACTGCATAGTATTCCATTGTAGATGTAGCAAAGTTTCTTTAGCCAGTCATATGCTGTGGGGTACTCTGGTTGTTTCAAGATTCTGGCTATTGTGAATAGTGATGCTATGAACATAGAATTGTAGATGGTGTTTCCACGGTGTGTTTTTGGCCTCCCAGGGTATATTCCCAGGAGTGGTATGGCTTGGTCAAATAGGAGCTCAATTTCTAGTTTTTGGAGAAATGTCCATGTTGTTTTCCAAAAAATGGCTGTAACAGTCAACATTCCCATCAATAATGGATGAGTGTCCTTTCTCCCCATATCCACGCCAAAACTTGTTGTGAGAACATAATTTTTAACAGACATGTTTATTTTAAATGAAATGATTTTGGAAAACAATATGGACATTCCTCCAAAGACTAGAAATTGAGTTACCATTTGACCCAACCAGAACACGCTTGGGAATATACACTGGGAAGCCAAAAACACACAGCAGAAAAAACTATCTGAACTTTTATTTTCATAGTGGCACTATTCACAATAGCCAGAATCTGGAAACAACCAATGGATCCTAGAACAAACGACTGGATAAAGAAACTTTGGTACATCTACACAATGGAATACTATGCAGGTGTTAGGAAAACTACAGTTATGAAATTTGCCTATAAATGGATGGACAAGAAGAGGATCATGTTGAGTGAAATTAGCCAGAAGGAAAAAGAGATTTATAGAATGACTGTGTTTATTTGCATGACATAAATATATATGTATATGTTTATATAGATATAAACATATACATATATATGCTTATATATATATATATATATATATATATATATATACATACTATGATACCAATATCCAAGGTCAGGCGAATCATGGACCAGGAGGTCTTGTCAAATGTGGAAATTACCACAAACATGTGGGAGTCAGAGGTTAGGTAAGACAGAGAAAGGAACAGAGTGCTAATTAATTGTCAAAAATGCTAATACCAACCTAGAACTGAGCATTAAATACAGGCAAAAGATAGACATGAAAGCCTCTAAATGTATTCATTTAGAGGCAATTCATATTATGTCACAATTCATAATGTGTAAGAGAAGGAAGAGAGAAAGAGAGAGAGAAAGTGAAAAAGAAAAGAGATAAAGAACCTGCCATAGAGATAGGCTCAGGGAGGTGGGAGGGAATTGAGGATATTGGTGGTGGGAAATGGGCACTGGTGGAGGGACTGGTGGAGGAACACTGTATGACCAAAACCCATCTTTGTAATTGTATATCTCACTGTGGTATAATAAAATTTAAAAAAAAAATTAAAATAAATGGAATGAAATTACCTGGGATGCGTAATTTAAGTAAAATGAAAGTCTAGCTTCAGCAGTTCTAAGAAAAGATCTCTGTAATATTTTTAATAAGCTTTATGTTTAACAGTAGGTTAAATTAAGAACAAAATTGAGCAGAAAGTACAAATATTTCCCTAAGCCCCCTCCACAGTATACACAGTCTCCCTACCATCTATCACTTGACTTCCCGTAGATCATAGACTACTCGAGCGGGCACCAGTAATATCTCAATATTTCCTGTCACATGCAAGATAGCCCAAGGGCATCTGCCCACTCCAGGAACATAAAGAGCCTCAAACCATTCCATCAAGGTATGGGAACAAGGTCTATAATTGTTACTGGTATTTGGCATGTCAAATACAACACGGGTAGCTTGCCAGGCTTTGCCATGTGGGTGGGATAATCTTCTAGTCACCTCAAGACTCGAGCATGTATTGATGAACCGCGTGGCCAAGCCGCCGGGCTGCAATCAGCTCTTCTGCTGGGTGGAGTTCTGACGAGAGGGGAGTCCAGATGTGGAAAATGGTGGCCCCTCATGGTGTGGGGGGTTCCTCTGACTTCTTGCGAGGCTCTGCTGGGGTGGCGGGCTAGGGGCTAGAATCTGTCATCCCTCCCAGATGCCTCGTGATCAGCTGGGCACAGGGAGAGCAAGTAGCAGCTCTGCTTCGGGTGTGAGTCTCTCATAATTCCTCATTCCCCCATAAACTCTCCAGTTTGATGCAAATAGAATGATTGTCGAAGAGTGTAAGAATGAGAAAGATCCTGATCTCCTAGAAATGTGATTCATTTAGTATATTCACTTCACTTGATCACTTGACATACAGTTATTCGTCAATTTGCTCAAGAGGGTGCCAGTAACATTGCCATTTGACTCCATCATGTGCTAGTGTAGCCTAATGGCATCTGCTTGCTTCCAGGAATACGAAGAGCCTCAAACCATTCATTCAGGGTCTTGATGAAGAAGTCTGACCATATTGTAGATGGGCAGCCATGTGATCTTTTGATGTCCTGTTGGATCCAGTCAGTAAAGGCTCTAGTCCAGTGGTCATCTCCAAACCGCATTACATGTCCAGCCCATCTGATTTTCTATGGGCTGCAAAGAGACAGCATCCCTGACTCTGGATCGTAGACAGAGGTCGGAACTTCGGATTCCTTCTCTCACTTGAGCGAGGAGTGATATTCCAAGCATAGCTCTTTCAATTCCTCTTTGGGGACCCAAATAGCTTTCTCATCCTGCTTTCATAGGGCCCAGGTCTCTGAGGCATATGTTAATGCAGGGAGAATGGTGGAGTTGAAGAGATGTGCCCAGAGCCTAGGTTCTTTGTCCTTTTAGCTATTTCTTCAATGCTCTTGAAAGCATTCCATGCTGCTCTCTTTCTCCTGTGCATCTCAGGTTTTAGGTCATTCATCATGTTGACTTCTCAACCTAGGTACACATAACTGCTGCATTCAGAGATGACTGTTCCATTGAGAGTGAATGGGACCCTCTGGAACTAGTTCCGTTTTTCATGAACATTGTTTTGTTGAGATTCAGCTGTAGACCTATCTTTACACATTCTCGGTCGAAGTCACCCAGCATTTGTGCTACTTGGTTAATGTTTGGTGTTATTAGAATGATGTCATCAGTGAAGCAGAGGTGGTGTAGTTGTCGCCCCCTATCTTCACTCCCATTCCTTCCCATTCTAATTGTCGCATGATGTTCTCGAGGGTGACGCTGAAGAGTTTTGGTGAAATAGTATCTCCCTGCTGAACCCCTCTTTTGACATCAATGATCACTTCCTTGTAGAATGGTGTGATCCTGGTGGTAAATCCATAGTACAGCTCTTGAAGGATCTTGATGTATTGGGTTTGAACTCCCTGTTTGGCTAGGGCTTTAATGACTGCTTTGGTCTCAACAGAATCAAAGGCTTTCTTTAAATCAATGAACCTGAGACAGAGCAGCATGTTGAACTCCCCACAAACCTCAATGAGCTTGATTACTTGTGGATATGGTCGATTGTGCTGAATCCTTTTGGAAGCAAGCTTGCTCTCATGGTTGTTCTTCATCTAATGTTCTGCCAATCCTGTTCAGGATGCCTTGAGTGAACAGCTTGTAGATGGTGGACAACAGGCAGATGAGGAATAGTTCCAATATCATGGATGTCTCCCCTTCTTGAACAGTAGAACTGTCCTTCTGGTTTTCCATTGGAAGGGCACTTTGCATCGGACATGTAGCGTGTGAAGAGCTGAGCCAGTGTATTGATGAGTACTGATGGCAGATTCTTCAGGTGTTCGGGTCTGACATTTTCTGGGTCGGGTGCTGTTCACTTCTTTACTGACAAAGAGGCATGTCGGATTTCAGAAGGGAGAACATTGGGAATGACATATGCATCCTGCAGAATTTGGTATGTGGGCAGGTGGACTGGCTATCAAAGAGATCTGAGTAGAAGTCCTGGATAATCTTCTCCATTGCTTATTTCAAATGAATGGTTTGAGGTTCTTAGTATTCCTTAAACAACCATTTGCCATTGGGCTAAACTGGCACATGATAGTGTCAAATGGAAATGTTACTGGCACCCGCCGAGCAAATGGATGAATAACGGGATGTCAAGTGATCAAGTGATCAAGTGCCTATCTGGAAGATGTGATCCACCCATCAGGATGTCGGAGGGCAGTAATCTTAGTCTTATAGTTGGTAAAGGACAGGCAGGCATTGAAAGAAGGCAGAAACCCCCTTTCCCAACCAGGGCAGGCCTACTCATGGAAAGTTACCAATTTAGGGCCTGAGTGTCCTTTTCATCTTGAAGTAACCTTTTGTTATCTAACAAAAGGCCCAGAACAAATCCCTGTTAGAGGTTATGAGACCCCCGCCCAGAATCTACTATCTGGCCTGAATTGCCTGGATTGCATTCCTGCACGCATACTAGCCATTGCTGACCCATGATCCCACGCTGTATCTAGCCGCCACCAAATATAGAAAGAAATATTAAGAATGATCTTATTGGTGGGGAATGGTTACTTGGTACAAAGTGATTGGCTGCCTCGCCCGAGACCTTGATATAATATTTTAAATCTATTGGATGGTTATGCACGGGCTTTTCTGTAGCGCGGGAACTATCTCTTAAAAGATCCTTCCTGGAAGGCTCGGGCTCTTAGCCACTGACCATTTGGGGTCATGCTATGGGCCCGAGTATACTCGCTTATTAATAAACCCCTTGCTTTTGCACAGGACCCGGTCTCTCAGAGTTTTCCTTAGTAGGTGCTGCGCTCCGAGGCTCTTCAGTCAGTCACCCCATCGGGTGGCCAACTCTTTCAGCATTTTGAATGCTTTCCCAGCTTCTGCTGCTTCAGCCAGTATTTCTGCTCTTCCTCACTTTAAGGTTTTCCTTTATCAGTTCTCTGCACTGCTTTGTGAGCTTGACATTAGCATTTGGTTGCCTGAGGCCCATGCCTTGCCAAGTTGGGGAATAACCCCGAGAGTTTTTGAAGACAGGCATCTTTTTGTGTATATTTAGTACACAAATATAGTCCATTTAGTATAGTAACTAAATAAGTGAGTTGTGACCATTGATAGTTACAACCAGTGGCTTATTGAGAGTAACTATCAATTAACAACTATTGACACATTATTATCAACCAACATACATAGCTGCATTAAAGTTCACAAGTTATATTGTATATTGGTGACCTTGAACAAAGGGAATCTTTATATTTTTTCCTTTTTCTTGACAATTTGTGAATGCCTTAGAGAGCATGAAGCTCCTCCTGCATACAACCTCCTAATTCCTTATCAGAAAAAAGCAATCAGTAGTAATGGCCCTAAAATAAAATTAAGTAATTGAAGATCAAGTTCATCACACTGTTAGACACATTATAAGAACATTGGGTCCTTTCTTATCATTCCAGGAATCTACAGACCCATAAAATTCCTTTTGAATATTAGGGATCACAGGAAGCCTACAAAGCCTGAGACAAATGGGGGGGGAGAGACAAATGGGAGGGAGAGA
>JAJIBD010036115.1:0-19943 GCA_021461705.1 Cryptotis parvus
AGTTATTTCAGTAGGCCACAATTTTTGCTCCCTGTTGCCCCCACATTGTATAATTTTGGGGTCTGACTACTTCCAGATGACATTGTTCATTATTTTATAAGAGAACCTTTAATACTTCTCACAATAAACTTTTACGTAGTTGTGGATTTTTTGTTGTTATCTGTCAGAAAATCTTTATCTTTTCTTCTACCCTAAATAATAACCTGACAGGAAAAAGGTTTTAATGAAAAAGTATTTTCACACTAAAATAAATCCTCTGCCTTTGAAAATTCTATTATCTCATACTTTAACTTTGACTATTTTGTAAATTGAACATTCCCTCATATGTAATTTATTTTTCCCTCTATACTTATAGCATTATGCTCATATTTTTTTTTTTAATTTGGGGCCACAACCAGTGATGCTCAGGGCTTTCTCTTGGCTCTGCTCTCAGGAATAACTCCTGCAGTACTTGAGGGGTCATATGGGATGCCCTGGATTGATCTTGGGCCAGTAAGGTGCAAAACAAGAGCCCTACCTGCTGCACAATTGCTCCAGCCCTTATTTTCAATTTTTAACAATTTATTTGTAATATTTATTGAGAGATATGCCTGTTTGAGATTTATTTTGACTATTTAGTTTCTTCACAAATTTATAAAAATTCTCAGATATAATTCATGAGTTTTTATTCTAAGATAAACACATAAGGTATCATGCTTAGTGAAATAAGTCAGAAGGAAAAAAAAACAAACAGTATGTTTTCACTCAAACATAATCTATCAAGAGAAAAAAAAGACAAAGTAAATAAAACAAAAATAAGCATTTGACTTATAGAGCCAATTTATGGTTACCAATAAATGGTTATAAATTGGTTATGATTACCAATTTATGGTTAAGGGAATAAGAAAAACGTGTGTTGAAAAATAAAACCGAGCTTTTGTTTTGCAGTTATTGTATTATATATCCACGTTGACCTTGAGTGATGCACACCTGAAGCTTCAGATATACTGAAGCCTATGTTTCTTCAGTAAAGAAACATAGGCTCAAGTTTTTAAATTAAGGGCTGCAAGAACACTACATCACTTAAACATATAGGAAAAGACATTTGAGTTCCTATGGTCATGATAGCACTATTCGCAACAGACAATATTGGAAACAACCCAAGAACAAATAACAGGATAACGAAAGTATGGAATATACACAGAATGGAAGACTATTCATCTATACAAACAGATGAAATCATCCAACTTGTCACTACACAGAAGAAACCGGAAGCTATCATGTTGAGTGAAGCCGGTTAAGGGAAGCACTGAATCAGAATTATCTCTCTTAGGTAAAATATGAAGAAACATAGCAAGAGAATCACAGATGGTTGAGTTGACAGTATTTGGGATCCCTAAACAGAAGTCATGTCAAAAACAGAATTAAGTCCATAATTCAGCAAGGAATTCAGAACTTTCCACTAGGAAAGTTCACTGGAGGAACCAGTCAACATGTCCAGGATATTCTGTTTTGTTGAGTGTGGGAACAGTGGTTGGTTTGAAAGCTGAGTGAGTTTGCCAGAGTGCCTGCAGAAAATGTCACTGAATTAAGAGAGCTGTTCCAGAATACTGTGGTGGCAGATAAATGGGACAGGGGAAGAACATGGCAGCCCAGAAAAAGATTTCAACTACTTTAGCAGCAAATCTCTAAGGTACAAGGAAATAGGATATGGGTTACACTGAGCATCAGGTTTCCCAGATACCAAGCTGTTTTCACATCCACCAGTGGGAAACAAGTGACTGAACAGGAAGCTTGAGTCAGAGCTAATGCTGGGGAGTGTCTCTGTTGCCCAGCCTTCTGGCTGGGGTTCATCATTCCTGAAGCGAGCCTCGCCCTTTACAGGTCACTAGTACAGCAGGTTCACAGTTGACACTAGCTTAGCCAAGCCAACAGACTCAGCTCCCACCTAGCTCACTCTGGCCGCTAGTATGCAGGCTGCTCCTTTCAAAGCATTTTAAGCGAGCAAGGCATGGACCTTCAAATGAAAAGGGCAAGTATGGTGAAGGAGGCACCAACCATCTATGAAGTACAAATCACACACAGGCTATTTACCCACACAGAGATTTGTGTGAACAAGGGCATATGAATGACTGCTGTACTCTGGCCATGTAGAGCCCCCAACTCCTACCCAAGTGCTCTAATACAAGTGTATGACAGCACGGGGCCCTCTAATCTGGTCTACAACTTCCCAGCATACACTAACCATGATCCCTAGTCATTGCTCAAATCCACCAAACATCTACTTCATACATACTGCCAGACCCCAAATTCTTTTTTTTTAATAGTTCTGATTTTTTAATTGAGGCACTGTGATTTTCAAAGTTATTCTTTTTTAATTATTAATGTTTTATTATACCACCATGAGATATACAATTTCAATATGTTCATATTTGAGTCTCGGTCATACAGTGTTCCAGCACCCCTCCACCAGTGCCCATTTCCTACCACCAATGTCCCCACTTCCCTCCCTCTTCCCATAGCCTGCCTATATGGCAAGTTATTTATCTCTTTTCTCTCTTTCTCTTTCTCTCTCTCTTTTCTCTCTTTCTTGCTTTCCTTTCTTACACATTGTAGATTGCAATACATACGTTTAGAGGTTATCATGTGTATCTTTTGCCTGTATTCAATGCTCAGTTCTCAGATGGCACTCTCAGTTTCAATGATTACTAGCACACTGTTCCTTTCTCTGTCTACCTAACCTCTGACTCCGACACCCTTGCAGTATAGCAGGTATTGAGACATCACGTGGTTGCAAAGCACCTGCACACCAAGGGGATCGGGCTGAGTCCAGCTGTTGAATCGGACCCCAAGGATGACTGTGATTGCATTGCATGGGGTTTTCTGGCTTCTGGGTGCCTGGGTAGGGAAGGCCAAGGAGCAGAACCTGCCCCAACCCCAAGACGCCCCATCAACCTAGCACAGGGTGGGCAGGCAGCGCCCCCACACTGCACCTGAGTACCTGGTGCAGACTGAGAGCTTCAGCAGCAGTTCTGGGCGGGGCCGCTAGGCCTTTGTGGAGGGAGTCGGAGTAGGGGAAGGTGGCCCCAGCTCTGGCTCCCTAAAAACTCGGCATAGTCACCAAGTCTGGCATGCCTGGGCTTAATTCGGCTTCTCTCTTGGGTCAGGCTGTGTCCAGTGGTCTTGGGTCAGGCTGAGTCCAGAACCGGAAGATGATTGTGGTTTGTGTTGCGTGAGGTTTTCTGGCTTCTAGGTGTCTGGGGCAGGGCAGGTCAAGGAGTAAAACTTGGCCCAACCCCAAGACAAGACCCCAAATTCTTGAGTCGGAGTTCAGACCTACTGACTCCAGCATTATGTCTGCTATAGCACATGTTACCACAAAACAGGTCAAGCTATCTCTGAGCCACAAATTTTCACTCACATTTGGAGTGAGTGCCTGATTGTGGGTCAGGCCAGTGATATCACTCCTAGCCCCTCAATTAGCGTCCAGTTTAATAAAGAAGAGGAGGGACTCACATGCACACATGGGTGGGATGATTAGAAGACAAAGGTCTTTAGACACTCCACAAATTCATCAGCTAAGGAAGATTTCCAAAAAATAACCCTATTAGTATTCAATGAAATGAGAAAAAATCAGCAGGAGAGACACAAAGTCCAGAGAATATATGAAAAGTTCCAATAGATACGAGAAGGAGCAGGAGTACAGTGGTGAAACCAAACAGAACAGTGGGATTCAGGAGTAGAATTATGGAAGATGAAAATCAAATCCTGACCTCGGTCACCTAGTAGACAAAATTATCAAAAAATGAAGGGAACAAAAAGAAAAGAAAAAATTAATGAAAACATAGAGACCCCCTGGGACAGCATAAAAGAGAATCAATTTCACATAAAGATGTTGCAGGTGTGGCTGCAGTACCTGGTTGTGTCAGCAGGTGTCAGACAGGAAACAGACTTGTCTACACCCAGGGCTCTGCCCCATGGGCCCTGGATGGTTGATGGTCTGACATAGAAAAAGACTGGGCCCCCTGGATGAACCCAGAGCCACGGCAGAGCCTGGCAAGCTACCCGTGGTGTATTCAATATGCCAAAAACACTAACAATAATGGACCTCATTCCCAACGAATGGAGACGTTACCGGCACCTGCTCAAGCAAATCGATGAACAACAGGAAGACAAGTGGCAAGTGACAAGTGAGGTTCCAGACATAAAGAAAGGAGAGAGAAGGGGGAGAACTGCTGATACTCGAGACCAGGGAGATAGCTTCTGTGTCAGGGGCACATGCTTTGCTTAAGCAGAACACCAGAATGCCTGTTCAAATCCAGCATGCTAAGATCCCTGAATTACATGGGGGACAACCCCAGAGACCATCAAGAACCACCAGGTATGACTCATGAATCCTAAGCACTGCCAAGTAAGGTCCTGGTGATCCCAATACCTCAAGGTTCAAACAGCATTACATCCTTGGGCCTTGGTGCTGTGTTAGGCACCCACGTGGGACCCCAGCAGTATCTGGGATGGAGTTCCCTGGTCACCTCAAGGGCCAACAACCAACACATAAAATCCACAAGAGATCAGATAATCCAAAAGGCTCTTTACTTATCACCAACAGCTAACACACTCAGCATCCAAAGCAAAAAATTCTCCCAGACCCAGAGCTCCTGGCCAGACCTCTGACCATGTGCTCTTCCCAAGATGTCTCCTGCCGCGTGGTCCTTATTACCCAAAACAGCAACTTTTTCTCTCCCAAAGCGTGCCATGACTGCAAGAGCAAGTAGCCTACAAGCCGCCTGCCTCTCATGCAGCTGGCCTTGTATGCAAATCTCCAGGTGTCCACACTTCTAGCCTAGATCTTAACAAATGCTAATGTCAGAGGCCTACAATGTTGCCTTCTCAGATCAGTTCTTTTGCAAAACACCTAAAAAGGAGGCTGATAAATAATTATACCTTATATCCAAATCATATGATTTCAGATTATATTCCCCATGCTAAATCAATGTCTGCATCCCCACAGATCCTTTGTACATTCTATTCTGTTCTAGAGTCATTTCTGAGTGCTCTGGTCTTTATTTACATTGAAGTTTTACAAGCTTGACTTTTAGGATGAATAAGTCTGACCTTTCTTTTGATCTTTGCAGAGCTAATTCTAAAAAGTGTCCCATCTCGTAGCCAGGATGACTTCCTTCTGGTACTGTCCAGTCCCATGAAGAGGACCAATGGGGAATATAAGAAAATATTATCAATCTAGATTGTCTTACGGGCAATAGTAGAAATCATGATGAGATTCCAGGAGTTATTAAAATCAAGCTCTCTCATTTGTACCTGCTCTCGTGTTCCTTTTGTGTTTTGCACAAGAGGGATCTCTTAGCATAAAGCTCTGGCCTAAAGGCATGTAAATGGCTTATGCAGCAAAAATCAAGAACTAATTACAATGTGGCATCAGCCAATAGCACTGCACTGTCCAGCCTAGTTGACCTAGTTTAAACTATATAGTAGCCCCCAAGCCCACTGAACAATGCTTGGGATGTCAGCTCTGAAAACAGAATTGTTAGTGGAAGAAATTATAGATAAAAAATTCCCCAATCTGAGGAAGAAGATATAGTTCGAGTCAGAAAATTAAAAGTTCCACATGGAATAAACTCAAATAGAGTAACAAGTTTCTTAAAAGTAGCAACTAACAAACCAGAAGAGACATTGCCAGTGACACAATAGTGATAGGGATTTTGAATACCCCATTCTCAAAGTTGGTCAGAGCAACGGACAGAAAACCAATAAGGAAACAGCAGGCTTAAATGAGGAGTTGAAACATCAGCAGGGATTAATCAACACCTGCAGGACTGTCCCCCACCAAAGCACATAAACACTCTTCTCTGACACACGTGGAACAGTCTCCAGAATAGACCACACACTGGGGTCCAGAGTAAGTGCCTATAAAGTAGCAAAAATATAAATCATACCAGGTTTATTTAACACGACAATATTATGAAAGTAGAAATTAACTATATTAGATTGCTTAAAATAGCCCAAACACTTGGAGAATAAACAATATTCTATGAACAACCATTAGGTCAAGGGAAATTACACAAAGGACAAAGAAGACACAAGCTATGGGAACCTATGTATGACATACAGCCAAATCAGCACTAAAGGGGTAAGTTCATAGTGGTCTAGGCTTATATTAGGAAACATTGAGAAACTCAAATAATTCTCAATGTCTTTCTTAGAAACTTAAATAGGAACAAGTGAAACCCAAAATAATTAGGAGGAAATAAATAATAAAAAATAGACTAGAAATTGGGAACTGGAGCAATAGTGCAATGGCAGGCGTTCACCTTGCATGTGACTGGTGCAGATTTGATCCCTCTACATTCCATATGGTCCCAGAGCAAGCCAGGAGTAAGCCCTGGGCACAGTTGAGTGTGGTCCAAAACTGAAAAATATATTAGAGTAGAAACAAATGTTAGTGGGATTAAAAATTTATCTTTTACATTTACAAGTTTAAATTTACAATTTAAACTTGTAAATGACCGATGAAACCAAGAACTTTTCAAAAGAGTAAACAAGATGGCAAAGCCTAAGCTAGACTTATGAAATGAAAAAGAGGAAAACTCTAAAGATTATCAGAAATGAAAGAGAATTTACAAAATATCATAATACAGGAATACAAAATATTGGGGCCAGGTGCATGCTTAGTACACGGAAGTCCTGGTTCATTCCTGGCCCCTGCGTGTTTCCCTGAGCACCACTGGCCAAAAGGCACCTCCACATACAGAGCCCTCCAAGCACTAGGGGAGAAGTCCCTGATACCACCTGATGTAGCTACCCCTTGCCCCCAAAAATCCAAAAGTAAAATTAAAACATTTAAGAAAAAATACAAAAGATCATAAGCTGTTGCAACAACTTTATGCCACTGGACTTAAGAACCCAGAAGAAATTGAAACATTTTAGAACCATACCACTTCCCCAGACTGAATCAGCATTAAGTGAAAAACCTAAGCAGACCAATCACTAACACAGAAACCACAGCAGTAATAAAAATTCTCACCAAACACTAACACCCAAGTCCAGATGGATTTGCTAAGTTACTTCTACTAAACCTTTATAGGAAATCTGTTATCTCTCTTTATTACTTTTCTCTGGTTTTTACAGAAATCTAAAGAAATAGGAATTCCTTCTCTATAAGGCCACAATTGCCTGAATGTCAAAAATCGGCAGCAAACCACTAACAAAGAAAAGGATAGGGCCCAAGAGGTAGTCCAGTGGTCAAGGTCCTTGCCCTGCATTTGGTCAACCCTGGCTCAACCCTGCCACCACACATAGTCCCTGAGCACTGCTTGCAAGTCAATTAATGATATTTTTTAATCCCACTAACAACTGTGTCGAAAAACATCAGGTACCAAGGAGCCAACAAAGGAGGTGAAGGACATAGACCCAAAAGTATGTCACTATTAAAAGAAACAGAAGACACAAGGAAGCAAAAAATATTCAATGCTTGTGGGCTGGAAGAATTAACTTTTTTAAAATAACCATCCTACCCAAAGTGTTATAGATTCAGTGCAATACTTATCCAAATTCTGTTATTTTTCAAAAATAGAATAAATACTGAGAAAAACAGGTATGAAATCATAAAATTTCCCACACACCAAAGTAAATTCTGAGAAAAGGAGATAGGAGGCATTACATTGTCTGACTTTAAACTATACTATCAATCTACAGTAAATATAACTATATGGTAGTAGAATGTAATCATTCCGTCAGACCAGTGGAATAGAACTGAGAACCACAAAGTAAATTCTTAGATGTATGAAAAGTTAAATTATGACAAGGAGCTAAGTTCATTAAGCAGAAATGAGAGCACTTTTCAACAAATGTTGATGGGAAATAGCTAGTCATGTGGAGAATTTAAAAAGAAGAAAGAACTTGGACCAGACTTATACCATACACAACTGTTAACTCAAAATGGATTAAATATGTCATTAGTAGGCCCTAAATATATGTCATTAGTAGGCCCTCAAAAATATATTGAGGATATAATAGGCAGGACACTACAAGTACTGATTTCAGGTGTCTTCAATAATTCAACTCTGCTGAGGGCAAAAATTAAATTAAAATAAACAAATAGGACTACATTAAATCAAGAAGTTTCCTCACTGGAAAAAAGTTAAACTAAAATTTATTTTTTTTAATTTTTATTATACAATGTAAAATATACAATTACAAGGATGTTCATAATTGAGTCTCTGTAATACAGTTTTTCAGCACCCATCCCTCGCAACAGTGCCCCATTCCTACCTCCCATACCCCAAACGCTCCCCCCCACCCAACCCCCAGACTGCCCCTATTGCAGGCACATTTTGTTTCTCTTTCTCTATCTCTGTCCCTGTATTTCTCTCTCTACACTTTGTGGCTTGCCCTACAGATATTAATGGTTTATGATGTCTCTATGTGCATATTCAATAGTGTGTTCTAGTGTGACATTATAATCCCCATTCCTCATAACCTCTCCAGTTTGTTGCCACTAGAATGATCATTACAGTGTATAAATGTGAAGGATCCTGGGAAGGACCCGGTCCTAAAATCCATTATTGTCTAAGATTGCCTTCCAGCACAGCTGTGGGTCACAAGTGTCTCTCTTCTGGCTGTTGGCTGTGGTGGCTGGGAGCTCGCAGACCCTACTGACATGGAAATGGAGGAATGGGTGGAGAGGCCCAAAATCCCCACTCCAAGTCCAGCCACTGTGGCCCCCTGCATGCGTGGCGAGCCCTAGGAGCTTATGTAGGACATGGCCAGTGCTGGCCGAGTCGTTTATCATCCTCTGGAACTCCATGGGCCGCTTCACATGAGGCCGAGCTGAGCAATTGTGGGTCTGGAGTGTCTCTCTTCTAGTTGTTGGCTCAAATTTAATTTATTTTAAATTTTAAAATAAATTAAAAAGTCAAACTAAATTTAAGAAGTTAAACTAAAATAAAAAGATGAACTAAGATTTAAAAAAATAATAGAATAAGATATTCACACACCATGTATTTGATAATGGGCTAATAACCAAGATACATAAAGCATTCACAAAACTGAAAATCAGCCACAAATGTGCCATTTAAAAGAGATAGAAAAGAGCTGGTGGACATTTCCCAAAGAAGACATACAGATGGCCAACAGCCCTATGGAAAAGTGCTGTTTGCCAGAGAAACAGCCAAAACAGCGAGACACGGGTTCACACCTGTAAGACTGATCTCCACGGGACACAGTGATTTAAAATAAAAGCCTCTTTTTTAGTTAAAATAGAACTACCATATGATTCATGACTTCAATCTTTGGTCTCTATCCCAACAATGAGAAAATATTAATTTGCAAAGATACACACATGTTCTGGAAACAGCTGATCTGCCAAACACAAAGAGTTGAGTAAAAGAAACGGTGATATATATAGACAGAGGAATGTGACTCCCCATCAGAGAACGTGAAATCCTGTAAGGTTCATGAGGGGTCCTATGAAATCCTATGAGGGTACTAGAGAGATTCATGATCAGAAAAGTAAGTCAGGAAGACAAATTCCCTGATGCGCGCATGCCCTCTTTATATGTGGAACAGAAAGTCAAAAAGGTGAGCGTCAATGAAAAGAAGCCCTTGGACTCTGACAACAGAACTGAGCTAATCGGGGTCTGGGAGACGGTTCTGGACAGCTGGTACAGGGGCAGAGCACTCGCCTTGCACGCTGCTGGCGCTGACCCGGCTTCTGTCTCGGACAAGCACGTGAGGTCTCCAGAACCCCCAACAGGAGTGATCCCTGAGCACAGACCCGGGAGGGTAAGCCGGAGCACCCCAGGGGACTCTCTCCAACAAACAAATCAAAGGACTAGAGGTTCAAACACTGAATCACCACGGGTGTCCCCGAAACCAAAGAGCAGAGCGCAGAGAGAGCAAGGAGGTACTAGCCTCCCTGGGTCGCCAGGGCCTTAGGAGGAGTGGGGGAGAGATGTTGACTCTTTGGTCGTAATATTTGGATACCAAATGCAAAAAAAAAATGTAAATCAACAACCGGATACCGTGTTAACTCAACAATAATAAATTTAAATCTGAATTTTTTAAAAAGGTGCTAAAAGTTTTACGCCCCGTTTTGTTTGTTTGCCTTAGTGACCACTAGAGGGAGGCCAAGATCCATTCTGAAAAACAAAAAACAACCCAAGAAAGCCAAAAACAGACTGCGAACCTAAGACTGCAGATTTTCCGCAAATTTTCTTCCATACATTAAAATTCACATTAAAAGTAGTTATTTCGTATGTTTGTAGTTTACGTTGTGGTGGTGTGAGGCTAAAGTAACGTGAAAATGCCTGTTCTTTGCTTCTTTGCTTCCTTCTCCCTTTATTTTAAAGCACAAAAGGGCTGCGAGGGAGGGCACAGAGGTTAGAGCACGTGATTCCGATGCAGCTGACCCTGGTTCCATTCCCCAGGACATATGGTTCCCAAGACTACCAGAGTGATCCCTCATCACATAACCCCAAAGCTAATGAACCAAATAAATCATTGAAAAGAACATAAACTTAAGTATGATTATTTCTTGTGGCTGATTCAATTTTGGGGTTTCTTTTAAAGAAATTCTAGACCGTTTTTAAGAATCAATGATCCTAATTCCTTTCCAATTATAATTTTAAAACATTAAGCTGTGAAATAAGCATAAAGAAATCCAAGAAACCTCCATTCTGCCGTGGTGATTAATTTATTCAGGGGAACTGGGGAAGACATTGCTAACTATTCACACACAGACAGAACAAAAGAGAAGTTAAATAAAGTAAATACTTCTGCATATAATTGTCTAAAGTATCAAGAGCCAGCTGATTTCTCCTTTTTTCACAAATATGCACTCTCCTTCCGATGTATACTTTACATTCGTGGTTTATTTATCTTCAAAGTTGTATAATTGGACAATACTGTTTGTTGTCTTTAAAAGAAACCAACATTCCAAGGTTCCAGGGGTGGGGGATTGTTTATGTGTCTGTGCCACACACTCCGTGGAGTTTGTGGTGCCAGGAACCAAACCCAGGCCTCCCACGTGTAAATCATAGGCACACCCCTCGAGCGCCTCCCTGACCCCATAAACCATTTTGCACAGCCTCACAGCTGCAGCGCCGGGACACAGAACTGAAATCCCGCTGCTGGCTTCTGAAATGCCCCATACACCATCTCCAGAAACGTCCCTTTCCCACTCAACGCAAGCTTTTTCCCCCATGCCTCTCAAGACGATTACACTCTCATTCTGCTCCACCTGGGCAGGCCCGGCAGGAGCCCACACAAGACCGCTCCCAGGGCAGAGTACTCGCCTCTCGGAGCCCAAGGCTGAGCTGTTCTGGGTGTCGGGACCGGGCCAGGTGGAATTCTCCCAGGTGAGGCAGCTCGGGGCTGAGCTGCAACCCCCGCCGCGACAACCATGAGCCGGGCCACTGGCGCACGCACCGACGTTAGATGTCCTAGATTAGATTAGCTGCACTGGAAGGACCCCGTAGGACCAGAGGCCATGAGTCGGGCCAAGCAGTTGCTGATGGACTTTTAACAGCCCGCTGCCACCGGGGAGAAGGCAGGGCGGCGACTTGGAGCTGGCCAGTTGCCAGAGCATGGACACTGGGCAGCCCGTCCACTGCCTGCGTCGTGAGAGCACTGCTCTGGTGGCTCTAGGCCCACTGGAACCTGCTCCCCAGCCGCTTCCTCAGACCGTGGCTTTTCCCCGACACCTGCTCCTCCCCAGTTCCAAGGTTTGCAGCTTGCCCAGGACAGTCCTAAAAGTTGCAACCTGTCCATGTACCTTTAACACTCAAAAGCCTCTTTTGCGACACTGGCCTTGCATATAGGAGGGCTTGGATTCTATTCCCAGGACCTCTTGGCCCCTAATAAAACTGCCATACGGAAATGTTAGGATGAAACAGGGGAGACTTCATAGGCCTTTATGAGTTCCCGCCACAAATATTTGTTACCTGGATGTACTTATGATAGCCACCACTAGAGGGCATCGCATCTTAAAACGTTTATAGAGGAAGTATTGAGTTCTTCAAAAAAAAATTAAAATAGAACTGTTACAGGACTCCTCTAAGAGCCTCTGCATCTGCTCTGAATTGCCGCCTGCAAATCACTTTGTAGATAAGGGGGGTAGTCTAAATGTGGCAGTTTATCTGACCATGTATTCTGTACTAGCTGGTATAAATATTCTCTCATGCTACCACAATCATCATGGGACTAGCTAGATCTTACCAGCATATTTGCCTGGCCACGTTGGATCCCTAAATAATTAGACCAGAGAGAAATGCTGTTTGCCTCCAAGCAAAGAAGCATGGCTCCCTGATAACGCAAAGGCAACTAAAAATACAAAACTACCGTGAAGTAGACGAGACTTGTGAAGGCTTGGAGAAATATTTAACTGGTACTAGTATTGGACTTTGGTACAGAGACAAGCCATCAGGGAAACCCCCTTCTCTACCCTACAAAGGCTTTTCCAGGCAGATCTTGGCTCAAGACATTAGCATATAAAAGGGCCTAGGTGAGGTGCTGGGAGAAATTACCTGAGGGCATTTGACCCTTCCTGCTTTCCATAATAGTGGGAGGGAGGTCTGAGTTGCAGGGGTATAAAACTAGCCTGCTTCTCTCTCTCGCTCTCTCTTTTTGGGCTCTCTTGTGAGCTCGCACCCTTCTTGGGAGTCTTGTCTTTGTCTCCTCTTTACAGGGCCTTTACACGTGGTGGCCACCATTTTTGGCCTACACATGGCTGGGGTTCTAGCCAGGAATCCTAAGCACAGGGTTTTCCTATTGTGGATTTGTATGCCTGAACCTGTGATAAGTAAAGCCTTTTTAAAATTGCATCAGATTCCTGAGTCTTCATCCATTCCCGCCGGCTTTGGAGGTAGAAGGGAACTTGCTTCCCAGCACTGTTGGGGACCCCAGAAGCGTCCCCGACATAGAACTATCTAGCTATTCTACTTTGAAATGCATTCGTGTTCATGGTGACGTCATTCCATGATACCCAAGATATAGAATCAGTCTAAGTGTCTGTCGCCAGGGAATAAATCAAGATGTCACACATATAGACAATGAATTATCATTATTTGCCCTCAAGAAAGACAGAAATTCAGCCATTTGTGAACTTGACAACATAATGTTCCATGAAATAAGTTACTACAAGGAAGATAAATACCAAGTGGTATTACTTATATGTGGCATCTGGAAGAAGTGTCGAAGTCTTAGAAAAGGAAAGTAAGGGACTGGTTGCCATGAAGTAGGGGATGGAGAAAACAAGAAATTGATCAAAGTGTGCTCATTCTCAACAATCAGATGAACGAGGTCTGAGGATTTGTGAGCAACACACTGTTACCAGTGGAAAGTACACATATGCCCACACAACACACATATCCTACTGGTGCACGTCTACATTTTTTTTATTACAAGTTTGCCTTGTGAAATGGTTCTTTCACACAAGCAAGTCATTGCTTGTGTTTTCAAAGTTCTCTCCCCTCCCCCATGCCCGGGTGTAGGGAGGTGAGGAGAGTTGAGGTCTATGGGACAACACAGAGAAAAGGGCAGCACCACACAAAAAGTAGGTAGCTCTGGCATCCAGTGACTGTGACCCCACACTGAAGAGGGACAGAGGGAGTCCTGGTTCTGCCTGACTAATCAGTATCTCAGCACACCAGGGACCTCAGCTTAGGTTCATGACCAAAGGCAGGGTGGGAAGAGACAATTGCAGACAGTTCTGCTGATGTACTTGTTGGTTTGGTTATTTCCTTGCCCCCCCCCCACACACACACACAAAGGCAGTACCTGGTATCCCACAAAGGCAGCCATCATCTGTCACTGGTCCAGTCAGTAACAGCAGACACAAGTGTAAACCATATAAAGTATAGATGGTTTTGTTGCTGGGTTTTTTTGGCTGTTGTATGTTTGTTTGTTTTCTCTAACTATTGGCTTTTGTTTCTTTCCCCTTCATAAATAAATTTGATTTTGTTCTGCAGGCTCAGCTAAATGACTGCCTCGAAGTAACCCCTCTCCTGCGACCAGGAATGTCTGGTCAGGAAGAACTGCAGCTTCAGAGAAAGCCCGTAACACAGAGATGCCTTTTTGTCCTTCCCTGCCTTTTGTCTGAAACCATCATGGGGAAAGTGTGGAGCCCTAAGGAACCCTCCTGAGCCCTATGACAAACTTGTGGATGGCACAACATGTTTTAGGTGGTAGAAAAACAAAGAAATATTCGGACTCCTGATTCCACTGGAGCCAACATACCACTCTAGGGTGCCTTCAGCCTTCTTCATACAAGAAAAATAGTTAAAAAAATAAAGCAGGTGGTAGGGCACGCTGGCACACACACACACGTGTGTGTGTGTGTGTGTGTGTGTTTGCGAAGGGTCCAAGGCCTTGCACATGCCAGGTATTCGCTCTGCTGACTAGGGTTTTTGTTTGCCTGTGCTTTTCAATTTTTTTTAATTTGTTATATCTTATTGAGTTACTAGCAGTTGGATAAAATCTACAATTGATTATGCTGGCTCTCTGAATCACCAAAATTACTTGAGAATTGCTTAATGCCCATTTCATTTTGGGATATAGAAACAAAGCTTTTAAACGAGCTGTGTAATTATGGTTTCAGATCTGAAACTAAAAATTAGGTCACACAATAAGAACAGTTTGAACCCACTTAAGGGAGAAGCAAATCAGCTTATTTGACGTGAGGACTGTGCCAGAATGCCTGGATTTATGATTCTATTTGAGGGTATAACCTTCAAGCTCATCTCCATAATCCTGACCTGACTTTCACTTGCAAGAAGGTGAGTTTGTGTTGCAGGCGACCACACCATTCTAAGGAGGCGTTTACATTAAAAACCTTGTACCCAAAGACAATTTCACACAGGGTTTTGACTTCCTGCTGTTCCCATTCACCTATAAACTTCGGTGATTTTGTAGTAATTACAACTCTGCCTCTCCTTCTTACCCAGGAAGAAGCGTTATTGGCACCTTAGACTATAGGACTTGGTCCCATGTATTTAATACTTGCCCTCGCCTAAGCCCTCTGTATGTTTCCCCATAAAGGATAATAACACTCACCTTTCCTTGGAGGTGTGTTGTGATGTCTAATGAATGTTTACAAAGTATTTAGTAAGCTGCAGATGAAAGATGCTAATGAAGCGCCAAGTAATATCATTAGTCTGACTCATCGGTGGCCCCCTATCAGGAGGCAAAAATGAAAATCACATTGCTACAACTGAAACAGCCGTGAATACATGCTAAGTCAAATATAAACCCCAGCTCATGTTGTACACACAGCTTACAGCATACACCAGAAGCTCCTTAATCGTGGAGCAAGATTCTATGGTCCTGGAAAGTGTATTTTGTTGAGGAGACAGGGGTTTGGGTTTTATTTTCTTTATTTTTTATTTTTCATCATTTCCTGTAGCGTTTAGAGCAATACAAAACAATAGTAAGTGCCCAAAGCACATTTTAAAACAGTAAATAAATAAAATAGTAACACAGTATATATTTTGAACTGTGATCATCTAAAAATATAAACTGATTAGAAGATTAGAGAAACAAGAAAGTCCACAAAACCTTGGGCAAATGAAGTTTGAATCTGCAGTGACGTGAAACCACACAACTTGAAAAAGAATTATTTGATTCTTTTGCTATTGAAACTAGCAATTTGATGCTTAATTTCATAGGATACTTTAGCAATAAATTGAGGCTTTAAGCGTTCACACAATTTTCACCTGGTGGAACTGTCACAAAGAAAGAAAAATACAGGCCCATCTGCATACCTGCATGTGAACAGCGTGGGGTAAAGAATGAACTGCATGCAGTCCGGGATGCACAGTAGCCAGGTTTGTCATTGCATGTCAGAGGAGGAAATGATGGCTCCCTTCACTTGAAAATAGATAGTAGAATTTTCACTTCACACAATTTGATCAGTTTGGGAACTTCTGATCCAGTCAGGTTTACACAAGAGGTAATTAGTTCATCCCCCAAAAGCATAATATTCTCTTAAGTTGAAAGTAAAAGCTACACTTAGAGTTGTTTAACCACTAACCAAAAGACAGAGACAGAGATGGATAATGAGAGAGGGCTTTTCATTGATAACTTCCAAAAGCCAACACCTTGATGGCATCTTAACTACTGCAAATATGCAAGGCTCTTGCCTTGCATTCAGCAGACCACAATTCGAGTTCCAGCACTGAGAAGAATGACCACTGAGCAGTTATGATTAAGGCTCTCGTGTAGCCCAAACACACACACACACACACACACAGATGTAAAGTCATGTAAGAGTTGTGAAGCCTGAACTTGTGCTCTTCTGCCCCTTTGAGACTTTCCCACCTCAATACCCCTGATGTGACTCATACATTTACAACCTGATGTCCCCTCAAAGGGTCACCAACCACTTGCATTTGCCACATATTTTTAACTATATAACATAAATAAAAATGGAAAGAATGCCTTCCTGCATGCGACAGGACAAGAACATCTTTTTTTCCTAGAAACAGCCCCCTGCATTCTGAAGGGGCCAGCATATTCTACACTTTCTTGAATTTCCTGCTTCTGTTAACGTCTCTTTCCTGCTTCTGTTAATGTCTCAAATATCATCATTTGCAAGTGTTTCCTTAGTTGCATTCCATAATGACTCTACAAGGAATCCATGCCCAAACATTAATTTTCCCCAAACGCTAATCTCCTAAGATTTCATCATACTAGGACTGTGATCATTTTGCCATTATTGAAATCCCGATGACAGCAGGAAGTACTGAGTCACAGCTTTACAGAATAGAAAATCAAAAGCCGTGTCGGCCATCCTAAGACATTTTACCAGTGTTGTGCTTTTGAAGTATTGATATATTTATTACAATATGTACACTAATGTATTCCCATCTTTTTCCTCAAAAGTTATTTTAAACTGACAGTATTCCTCATTATCCATAATACCCTAACATCAAAGAGACCTGAACAGAGCACTAATGGTTCCAGTAGTTCAAAGCCATTCTCAGCATCAGGAACTTTTCACGGATGACCTACTTGTAATTCTAACTCTTGGTTTGGAGTGATGATACAGTTGAGTGAGGCACTTACCTTGCATGAGGCATACCTGGGTTCAATCCTCAGCATCCCATATGGTCCCTAAGCACAATGGCCAGGAATAATCCCTGAGTGCCCAGCCAGGAGTAATTCCTGAGCATCAATTGTGACCCCAACACAAAGAGGAATTAGCGTTTAAAATAATGCTAATACATTATTTTATTATTCTTCCAAAAACACATGGCAGAAACACTATCTGTACTTCATTATTCATCGCTGTGCTATTCACGATAGCTAGAATCTGGAATCAACCTAAGTGCCCAAAAACAGAGGACTGAATAAATAAACTGTGGTATATCTACACTATGGAATACTATGCAGCTGTCAGAAAAGACGAAATTATGAAATTTATCTGCAAATGGATGGACATGGAGACTATAATGTTGAGTGAAATTAGTCAGAAGAAAAAGGACAGATATACAATGACTGCATTCATTAATAGGACATAAATAGATACCAGTGTTTTACTAAATGTGGGAAATGGTAATGTCAGACTAGAACTCACCATTGAATATACACAAAGAGACTTAAAAGATAAACTCTAAATATCTGCAGGGTTAGCCACAATGTGTAAAAGAGGAGGAGAGAGATGCAGAGACAGAGAGAGACAGAGAAAGAAAGGATAAGGGGGTACCTGCTACTGGGGCAGCCTGGGGGTAGGCGGGGAGGGGTGGGGGTACATTGGTGGTGGGAATGGGGCACTGGTGGAGGGATGGGTGCTGGAATACTGTATTACCAAGAACCAATTATGAACACCTTTGTAATTTTATGTTTTAAATATAAGAAAAACTAAAATAAAATGCTAATAATGATTAAAAAAATAAGTCCTAGCCCTTCTCTCACTCCTACAATAACTTTCAATCATCTCCTCCCCATTTGTTATCTCCTACTTCAACTTTCCCAAGCCCTGGGCCTCCTCTAGACTACTCCTTCAACCCTCATAAACTATTTGCTCTTCTTGTCTTTCCATCACCCCTGGGTCACCCTCAGCAGACTCAGTTTTATTTTCCAGGCAATGTGGCACTTCAAGGTAATTGGCTAGGTATACTTTTTCCAGGAATTTCCATGGTAACTTTTCCATTCACTTTCTGTTTCTAAAACAAATTTAAATTATTATTCAGGTTGAATGAAGGTGCCCTACAAGAATTGTAGGCGTTCCCTTGAACTATTTCCCCAACAACAAACATTTATTTTACTGCTATTGAGAAACAGTTACTGTATAAATCATGGAAGGATGAGTTTATTTTCTAATGTATACAGCTGTACATCTATCACATAACTATACTTTTGTGTGTGGTAAGTACAATTAAGATCACAAAAGCTTTCAAATCTGTTTCTACCCTTCACTGCACTATTTGAGGTGGAGGACACACCTGTCAGAGCTTAGAGACCATGTGGTGCCAGGGATCAAACCTGAGCCTTCTGCATGAAAGGCATGCACGCAGCCCCTTGGATTCTCTCTCCAGTCCTACTGTTTCATAAAATTGACTTTTTGAGGGCTCATAGACTTAGTACAGTGGGCAAGACATTTGCTTTGCATGTGGCCAACCCAGGTTCAATCTCTGGAGTCCCATATGGTCCCGTGAGCACTGTCAGAAGTAATTTCTGGGTACAGAGCTAGAGTAAGCCCTGAGCATCACCAGGTATGCCACCCTGCAAAAAAAACATTAATTTCATATGACTTAATTTTCCCTGAGTATCTATGATTAATATTAATTTCATATTTCCCCCTGGAATTCTTATATGACTTCTGAAAATGGCCTCCTTATTTCAATCTTTTTTTCCTCTCTTTCCGAAAGATAACTACATTTCCTTCTGAAGGACATCCTGCCCAAAATGTATCAGACACATCAAAGTAAGCACATAAACAGGAAAACATGAAACTAACTTTTTTGTGAGGCTTTTGTTCTGTGCAGGGCATCAAAATAGTCTTACAGAGAAGCAGTTGTCTACCTGTGGGGGGAAATTCTTTAACGCTCGAAGGATATAAAATGGGGCCAGAGCAATAGTACAGCTGGGAGGGGTATTTGCCTTGCACCACGCACCAACCTGGAGTTCGATCCTGGCATCCCCATATGGTCCCCTAAGCACCGCCAGGAGTATTTTCTGAGTACAGAGCCGGAGCATCTAAACCCTGAGCATCTCCAGGTGCAACCCATAAAGCAAAACAAAAAGGATATAAAAGTAACTTTTTTTCAGTAAAAAGATCATGTGTAACCAAAAAGCCAGCCCACCCCAAAAAAACAATCATGGCTTCTCGGCGTTTTGGCTAAGATCAAACGTGAATGATCATTTAAGGGTGAGCGTTAGAGCTGGTCCAGATGTTCCCGAACTGTAAGGCTCTGGCATGCGAGTAAAGGAATCATTCTCTGGGCCGCTTCCTCATCTATGTTTAACAAACCACAATTTCCCCAGTCTCTGGCGACCCTCACTTGCCAGTGGTGAGACTGCTCTCTGGTCCAGCCCTTAGAAAATGATTAGAAAACCGTCCGAAAATTAAGAATAGAATGTTCATATGACCCAGCATGTTTGCTCTGGAGCATCTATTCCAAGAACACAGAAGCATTAACCTGCAGTGGTGCGCGGCATCTCCATGTCCATTGCCGCAACATTCACAGAAGCTGAGAGGTCTGGGAGTAGCCCTAGAGCCCAACAACTTGTGACTAGATCATGAAGTTGTGGAGCAGATACACACGTAACTCTGCTCAAACCTGAGGAAAGATAAAGTCAGGCCATTGGCTGCAAGAGAGTGCAGTTGGAGTAAGAAGACAGTCACTCGTAACCTTGCTTATATGAAGAGTATAAAGAAAAGAGCAAGGGACTAGATGGTTCTGAAGTGGAAACAGAATTCAGGACATTGCCAACAAGAACAGCCATGT
>JAJIBD010036116.1:0-15936 GCA_021461705.1 Cryptotis parvus
CCTCTGACCATATGCTCTTCCCAAGATTATCTCCTGCCGCGTAGTCCTTATTACCCCAAAGCAGCAACTTTTTTCTCTCCCAAAGCGTGCCATGACTGCAAGAGCAAGTAGCCTACAAAGCGCCTGCCTCTCATGCAGCTGGCCTTGTATGCAAACTCCAGTGTCAGTCCACACTTCTAGCCTAGATCTTAACAAATGCTAATGTCAGAGGCCTACAATGTTGCCTTCTCAGATCAGTTCTTTGCAAAACACCTAAAAGGAGGCTGATAAATAATTATACCTTATATCAAATCATATGATTTCAGATTATATTCCCCATGCTAAATCAATGTCTGCATCCCCACAGATCCTTTGTACATTCTATTCTGTTCTAGAGTCATTTCTGAGTGCTCTGGTCTTTATTTACATTGAAGTTTTACAAGCTTGAGCTTTTAGGATTTGAGAATGGGTCTGACCTTTCTTTTGATCTTTGCAGAGCTAGTTCTAAAAGTGTCCCATCTCGCCAGGATGACTTCCTTCTGGTACTGTCCAGTTCCATGAAGAGGACCGATGGGGAATATAAGAAAATATTATCAATCTAGATTGTCTTGCGGGCAATAGTAGAAATCATGATGAGATTCCAGGAGTTATTAAAATCAAGCTCTCTCATTTGTCCCATTGCCTCTCTTGTTCCCTTTTGTGTTTTGCACAAGAGGGATCTCTTAGCATAAAGCTCTGGCCCTAAAGGCATGTAAATGGCTTAGGCAGCAAAAATCAAGAACTAATTACAATGGCATCAGCCAATAGCACTGCACTGTCCAGCCTAGTTGACCCTAGTTTAAACTATATAGTAGCCCCCAAGCCCACTGAACAATGCTTGGGATGTCAGCTCTGAAAACAGAATTGTTGAGTGGAAGAAATTATAGATAAAAAATTCCCCAATCTGAGGAAGAAGATATAGTTCGAGTCAGAAAAAAAAGTTCCACATGGAATAAACTCAAATAGAGTAACAAGTTTCTTAAAAGTAGCAACCTAACAAACCAGAAGAGACATTGCCAGTGACACAATAGTGATAGGGATTTTGAATACCCCATTCTCAAAGTTGGTCAGAGCAACCGGACAGAAAACCAATAAGGAAACAGCAGGCTTAAATGAGGAGTTGGAAACATCAGCAGGGATTAATCAACACCTGCAGGACTGTCCCCCACCAAAGCACATAAACACTCTTCTCTGACACACGTGGAACAGTCTCCAGAATAGACCACACACTGGGGTCCAGAGTAAGTGCCTATAAGTAGCAAAAATATAAATCATACCAGGTTTATTTAACACGACAATATTATGAAAGTAGAAATTAACTATATTAGATTGCTTAAAATAGCCCAAACACTTGGAGAATAAACAATATTCTATGAACAACCATTAGGTCAAGGGAAATTACACAAAGGATCAAAGAAGACACAAGCTATGGGAACCTATGTATGACATACAGCCAAATCAGCACTAAAGGGTAAGTTCATAGTGGTCTAGGCTATATTAGGAAACATTGAGAAACCCAAATAATTCTCAATGTCTTTCTTAAGAAACTTAAATAGGAACAAGTGAAACCCAAAATAATTAGGAGGAAATAAATAATAAAAAATAGACTAGAAATTTGGGAACTGGAGCAATAGTGCAATGGCAGAGCGTTCACCTTGCATGTGACTGGTGCAGATTTGATCCCTCTACATTCCATATGGTCCCAGAGCAAGCCAGGGAGTAAGCCCTGGGCACAGTTGAGTGTGGTCCAAAACTGAAAAATATATTAGAGTAGAAACAAATGTTAGTGGGATTAAAAATTTATCTTTTACATTTACAAGTTTAAATTTACAATTTAAACTTGTAAATGACCGATGAAACCAAGAACTTTTCAAAAGAGTAAACAAGATGGCAAAGCCTAAAGCTAGACTTATGAAATGAAAAAGAGGGAAAACTCTAAAGATTATCAGAAATGAAAGAAATTGACAAAATATCATAATACAGGAATACAAAATATTGGGGCCAGGTGCATGCTTAGTACGGAAGTCCTGGTTCATTCCTGGCCCTACGTGTTTCCCTGAGCACCACTGGCCAAAAGGCACCTCCACATACAGAGCCTCCAAGCACTAGGGGAGAAGTCCCTGATACCACCTGATGTAGCTACCCCCTTGCCCCCAAAAAAATCCAAAAGTAAAATTAAAACATTTAAGAAAAATACAAAAGATCATAAGCTGTTGCAACAACTTTATGCCACTGGACTTAAGAACCCAGAAGAAATTGAAACATTTTAGAACCATACCACTTCCCCAGACTGAATCAGCATTAGAGTGAAAAACCTAAGCAGACCAATCACTAACACAGAAACCACAGCAGTAAAAAAAATTCTCACCAAACACTAACACCCAAGTCCAGATGGATTTGCTAAGTTACTTCTACTAAACCTTTATAGGAAATCTGTTATCTCTCTTTATTACTTTTCTCTGGTTTTTACAGAAATCTAAAGAGAATAGGAATTCCTTCTCTATAAGGCCACAATTGCCTGAATGTCAAAAATCGGCAGCAAACCACTAACAAAGAAAAGGATAGGGGCCCAAGAGGTAGTCCAGTGGTCAAGGTCCTTGCCCTGCATTTGGTCAACCCTGGCTCAACCCTGCCACCACACATAGTCCCTGAGCACTGCTTGCAAGTCAATTAATGATATTTTTTAATCCCACTAACAACTGTGTCGAAAAACATCAGGTACCAAGGAGCCAACAAAGGAGGTGAAGGACATAGACCCAAAAGTATGTCACTATTAAAAGAAACAGAAGACACAAGGAAGCAAAAAAAATATTCAATGCTTGTGGGCTGGAAGAATTAACTTTTTTAAAATAACCATCCTACCCAAAGTGTTATAGATTCAGTGCAATACTTATCCAAATTCTGTTATTTTTCAAAAATAGAATAAATACTGAGAAAAACAGGTATGAAATCATAAAATTTCCCACACAGCAAAGTAAATTCTGAGAAAAAGGAGATAGGAGGCATTACATTGTCTGACTTTAAACTATACTATCAATCTACAGTAAATATAACTATATGGTAGTAGAATGTAATCATTCAGTCAGACCAGTGGAATAGAACTGAGAACCACAAAGTAAATTCTTAGATGTATGAAAAGTTAAATTATGACAAAGGAGCTAAGTTCATTAAGCAGAGAAATGAGAGCACTTTTCAACAAATGTTGATGGGAAATAGCTAGTCATGTGAGAATTTAAAAAGAAGGAAAGAACTTGGACCAGACTTATACCATACACAACTGTTAACTCAAAATGGATTAAATATGTCATTAGTAGGCCCTAAATATATGTCATTAGTAGGCCCTCAAAAATATATTGAGGATATAATAGGCAGGACACTACAAGTACTGATTTCAGGTGTCTTCAATAATTCAACTCTGCTGAGGGCAAAAATTAAATTAAAATAAACAAATAGGACTACATTAAATCAAGAGTTTCCTCACTGGAAAAAAAAGTTAAACTAAAATTTATTTTTTTAATTTTTATTATACAATGTAAAATATACAATTACAAGGATGTTCATAATTGAGTCTCGTAATACAGTTTTTTTTCAGCACCCATCCCTCCAACAGTGCCCCATTCCTACACCTCCCATACCCCAAACGCCCCCCCACCCAACCCCAGACTGCCCCTATTGCAGGCACATTTTGTTTCTCTTTCTCTATCTCTGTCCCTGTATTTCTCTCTCTTCTCTTACACTTTGTGGCTTGCCCTACAGATATTAATGGTTTATGATGTCTCTATGTGCATATTCAATAGTGTGTTCTAGTGTGACATTATAATCCCCATTCCTCATAACCTCTCCAGTTTGTTGCCACTAGAATGATCATTACAGTGTATAAATGTGAAGGATCCTGGGAAGGACCCGGTCCTAAAATCCATTATTGTCTAAGATTGCCGCAGCCAGCACAGCTGTGGGTCTGAAGTGTCTCTCTTCTGGCTGTTGGCTGTGGTGGCTGGGAGCTCGCATGACACCCCTACTGACATGGAAATGGAGGAATGGGTGGAGGAGCCAAAATCCCCACTCCAAGTCCAGCCACTGTGGCCCCCCTGCATGCGTGAGCTGTGCCCTAGGAGCTATGTAGGACATGGCCAGTGCTGGCCGAGTCGTTTATCATCCTCTGGAACTCCATGGGCCGCTTCACATGAGGCCGAAGCTGAGCAAATGTGGGTCTGGAGTGTCTCTCTTCTAGTTGTTGGCTCAAATTTAATTTATTTTAAATTTTAAAATAAATTAAAAAGTCAAACTAAATTTAAGAAGTTAAACTAAAATAAAAAAGATGAACTAAGATTTAAAAAATAATAGAATAAGATATTCACACACCATGTATTTGATAATGGGCTAATAACCAAGATACATAAAGCATTCACAAAACTGAAAATCAGCCACAAATGTGCCATTTAAAAAGAGAGATAGAAAAGAGCTGGTGGACATTTCCCAAAGAAGACATACAGATGGCCAACAGCCCTATGGAAAAGTGCTGTTTGCCAGAGAACGCCAGCCAAAACAGCGAGACACGGTTCACACCTGTAAGACTGATCTCACGGGACACAGTGATTTAAAATAAAAGCCTCTTTTTTAGTTAAAATAGAACTACCATATGATTCATGACTTCAATCTTTGGTCTCTATCCCAACAATGAGAAAATATTAATTTGCAAAAGATACACACACATGTTCTGGAAACAGCTGATCTGCCAAACACAAAGAGTGAGTAAAGAAACGGTGATATATATAGACAGAGGAATGTGACTCCCCATCAGAGAACGTGAAATCCTGTTAAGGTTCATGAGGGTCCTATGAAATCCTATGAGGGTACTAGAGAGATTCATGATCAGAAAAGTAAGTCAGGAAGACAAATTCCTGATGCGCGCATGCCCCTCTTTATATGTGGAACAGAAAGTCAAAAAAGGTGAGCGTCAATGAAAAAGAAGCCCTTGGACTCTGACAACAGAACTGAGCTAATCGGGGTCTGGGAGACGGTTCTGGACAGCTGGTACAGGGGGCAGAGCACTCGCCTTGCACGCTGCTGGCCGCTGACCCGGCTTCTGTCTCGGACAAGCACGTGAGGTCTCCAGAACCCCAACAGGAGTGATCCCTGAGCACAGACCCGGGAGTAAGCCGGAGCACCCCCAGGGGACTCTCTCCAACAAACAAATCAAAGGACTAGGAGGTTCAAACACTGAATCACCACGGGTGTCCCCGAAACCAAAGAGCAGAGCGCAGAGAGAGCAAGGAGGTACTAGCCTCCCTGGGTCGCCAGGGCCTTAGGAGAGTGGGGAGAGATGTTGACTCTTTTTGGTCGTAATATTTGGATACCAAATGCAAAAAAAAAAATGTAAATCAACAACCGGATACCGTGTTAACTCAACAATAATAAATTTAAATCTGAATTTTTTTAAAAAGGTGCTAAAAGTTTTACGCCCCGTTTTGTTTGTTTGCCTTAGTGACCACTAGAGGGAGGCCAAGATCCATTCTGAAAAACAAAAACAACCCAAGAAAGCCAAAAACAGACTGCGAACCTAAGACTGCAGATTTTCCGCAAATTTTCTTCCATACATTAAAATTCACATTAAAAGTAGTTATTTCGTATGTTTGTAGTTTACGTTGTGGTGGTGTGAGGCTAAAGTAACGTGAAAATGCCTGTTCTTTGCTTCTTTGCTTCCCTTCTCCCTTTATTTTAAAGCACAAAAGGGCTGCGAGGGAGGGGCACAGAGGTTAGAGCACGTGATTCCGATGCAGCTGACCCTGGTTCCATTCCCCAGGACATATGGTTCCCAAGACTACCGGAGTGATCCCTCATCACATAACCCCAAAGCTAATGAACCAAATAAATCATTGAAAAGAACATAAACTTAAGTATGATTATTTCTTGTGGCTGATTCAATTTTGGGGTTTCTTTTTAAAGAAATTCTAGACCGTTTTTAAGAATCAATGATCCTAATTCCTTTCCAATTATAATTTTAAAACATTAAGCTGTGAAATAAGCATAAAGAAATCCAAGAAACCTCCATTCTGCCGTGGTGATTAATTTATTCAGGGAACTGGGGAAGACATTGCTAACTATTCACACACAGACAGAACAAAGAAGTTAAATAAAGTAAATACTTCTGCATATAATTGTCTAAAGTATCAGAGCCAGCTGATTTCTCCTTTTTCACAAATATGCACTCTCCTTCCGATGTATACTTTACATTCGTGGTTTTATTTATCTTCAAAGTTGTGTAATTGGACAATACTGTTGTCTTTTTAAAAGAAACCAACATTCCAAGGTTCCAGGGGTGGGGGATTGTTTATGTGTCAGTGCCACACACTCCGTGGAGTTTGTGGTGCCAGGAACCAAACCCAGGCCTCCCACGTGTAAAATCATAGGCACACCCCTCGAGCGCCTCCCTGACCCCCATAAACCATTTTGCACAGCCTCACAGCTGCAGCGCCGGGACACAGAACTGAAATCCCCGCTGCTGGCTTCTGAAATGCCCCCATACACCATCTCCAGAAACGTCCCTTTCCCACTCAACGCAAGCTTTTTTCCCCACGCCTCAAGACGATTACACTCTCATTCTGCCCACCTGGGCGGGCCCGGCAGGAGCCCACACAAGAGGGGCTGGCCATCCGACCCTGACCTCTCCCAGGGCAGAGTACTCGCCTCTCGGAGCCCGCTGAGCTGTTCGGGGTGTCGGGACCGGGCCAGGTGGAATTCTCCCAGGTGAGGCAGCTCGGGGCTGAGCTGCAACCCCGCGCGACAACCATGAGCCGGGCCACTGGCGCACGCACCGACGTTAGATGTCCTAGATTAGATTAGCTGCACTGGAAGGACCCCCGTAGGACCAGAGGCCATGAGTACGGGCCAAGCAGTTGCTGATGGCTTTTAACAGCCCGCTGCCACCGGGGGAGAAGGCAGGGCGGCGACTTGGAGCTGGCCAGTTGCCAGAGCATGGACACTGGGCAGCCGTCCACTGCCTGCGTCGTGAGAGCACTGCTCTGGTGGCTCCTAGGCCCACCCGGAACCTGCTCCCCCAGCCGCTTCCCTCAGACCGTGGCTTTTTTCCCGGACACCTGCTCGTCCCCAGTTCCAAGGTTTGCAGCTTGCCCAGGACAGTCCTAAAGTTGCAACCTGTCCATGTACCTTTAACACTCAAAAGCCTCTTTTGCGACACTGGCCTTGCATATAGGAGGGCTTGGATTCTATTCCCAGGACCTCTTGGCCCCCAATAAAACTGCCATACGGAAATGTTAGGATGAAACAGGGAGACTTCATAGGCCTTTATGAGTTCCCCGCCACAAATATTTGTTACCTGGATGTACTTATGATAGCCACCACTAGAGGGCATCGCATCTTAAAACGTTTATAGAGGAAGTATTGAGTTCTTCAAAAAAAATTAAAATAGAACTGTTACAGGACTCCTCTAAGAGCCTCTACATCTGCTCTGAATTGCCGCCTGCAAATCACTTTGTAGATAAGGGGGTAGTCTAAATGTGGCAGTTTATCTGACCATGTATTCTGTACTAGCTGGTATAAATATTCTCTCATGCTACCACAATCATCATGGGACTAGCTAGATCTTACCAGCATATTTGCCTGGCCACGTTGGATCCCTAAATAATTAGACCAGAGAGAAATGCTGTTTGCCTCCAAGCAAGCGCAAGCATGGCTCCCTGATAACTCAAAGGCAACTAAAATACAAAACTACTGTGAAGTAGATAGACGGCTTGTGAAGGCTTGGAGAAATATTTAACTGGTACTAGTATTGGACTTTGGTACAGAGACAAGCCATCTGGGAAACCCCCCTTCTCTACCCTACAAAGGCTTTTCCAGGCAGATCTTGGCTCAAGACATTAGCATATAAAAGGGCCTAGGTGAGGTGCTGGGAGAAATTACCTGAGGGCATTTGACCCTTCCTGCTTTCCATAATAGTGGGAGGGAGGTCTGAGTTGCAGGGGTATAAAACTAGCCTGCTTCCTCTCTCGCGCTCTCTTTTTTTGGGCTCTCTCTTTGTGAGCTCGCACCCTTCTTGGGAGTCTTGTCTTTGTCTCCTCTTTACAGGGCCTTTACACGTGGTGGCCACCATTTTGGCCTACACATGGCTAGGGTTCTAGCCAGGAATCCTAAGCACAGGGTTTTTCCTATTGTGGATTTGTATGCCTGAACCTGTGATAAGTAAAGCCTTTAAAATTGCATCAGATTCCTGAGTCTTCATCCATTCCCCGCCGGCTTTGGAGGTAGAAGGGAACTTGCTTCCCAGCACTGTTGGGGACCCCAGCAGCCCCCCCCGACATAGAACTATCTAGCTATTCTACTTTGAAATGCATTCGTGTTCATGGTGACGTCATTCATGATACCCAAGATATAGAATCAGTCGAAGTGTCTGTCGCCAGGGAATAAATCAAGATGTCACACATATAGACAATGAACTATCATTATTTGCCCACAAGAAAGACAGAAATTCAGCCATTTGTGAACTTGACAACATAATGTTCCATGAAATAAGTTACTACAAGGAAGATAAATACCAAGTGGTATTACTTATATGTGGCATCTGAAAGAAGTGTCGAAGTCTTAGAAAAGGAAAGTAAGGGACTGGTTGCCATGAAGTAGGGGATGGAGAAAACAAGAAATTGATCAAAGTGTGCTCATTCTCAACAATCAGATGAACGAGGTCTGAGGATTTGTGAGCAACACACTGTTACCAGTGGAAAGTACACATATGCCCACACAACACACATATCCTACTGGTGCACGTCTACATTTTTTTTATTACAAGTTTGCCTTGTGAAATGGTTTCTTTCACACAAGCAAGTCATTGCTTGTGTTTTCAAAGTTCTCTCCCCTCCCCATGCCCAGGTGTAGGGAGTGAGGAGAGTTGAGGTCTATGGGACAACACAGAGAAAAAGGGCAGCACCACACAAAAGTAGGTAGCTCTGGCATCCAGTGACTGTGACCCCACACTGAAGAGGGACAGAGGAGTCCTGGTTCTGCCTGACTAATCAGTATCTCAGCACACCAGGGACCTCAGCTTAGGTTCATGACCAAAGGCAGGGTGGGAAGAGACAATTGCAACAGTTCTGCTGATGTACTTGTTGGTTTGGTTATTTCCTTGCCCCCCCACACACACACACAAACACACACACACACAAAGGCAGTACCTGGTATCACAAAGGCAGCCATCATCTGTCACTGGTCCAGTCAGTAACAGCAGACACAAGTGTAAACCATATAAAGTATAGATGGTTTTGTTGCTGGGTTTTTTTGGCTGTTGTATGTTTGTTTGTTTTCTCTAACTATTGGCTTTTGTTTCTTTCCCCTTCATAAATAAATTTGATTTTTGTTCTGCAGGCTCAGCTAAATGACTGCCTCGAAGTAACCCTCTCCTGCAACCAGGAATGTCTGGTCAGGAAGAACTGCAGCTTCAGAGAAAGCCCATAACACAGAGATGCCTTTTGTCCTTCCTGCCTTTTGTCTGAAACCATCATGGGGAAAGTGTGGAGCCCTAAGGAACCCTCCTGAGCCCTATGACAAACTTGTGGATGGCACAACATGTTTTAGGTGGTAGAGAAAAACAAAGAAATATCCGGACTCCTGATTCCACTGGAGCCAACATACCACTCTAGGGTGCCTTCAGCCTTCTTCATACAAGAAAAATAGTTAAAAAAATAAAGCAGGTGGTAGGGCATGCAAGACAAACACACACACACGTGTGTGTGTGTGTGTGTGTGTGTGTGTTTGCGAAGGTCAAGTCCAAGGCCTTGCACATGCCAGGTATTCGCTCTGCTGACTAGGTTTTTGTTTGCCTGTGCTTTTCAATTTTTTAATTTGTTATATCTTATTGAGTTACTAGCAGTTGGATAAAATCTACAATTGATTATGCTGGCTCTCTGAATCACCAAAATTACTTGAGAATTGCTTAATGCCCATTTCATTTTAGGATATAGAAACAAAGCTTTAAACGAGCTGTGTAATTATGGTTTCAGATCTGAAACTAAAAAATTAGGTCACACAATAAGAACAGTTTGAACCCACTTAAGGGAGAAGCAAATCAGCTTATTTGACGTGAGGACTGTGCCAGAATGCCTGGATTTATGATTCTATTTGAGGGTATAACCTTCAAGCTCATCTCCATAATCCTGACCTGACTTTCACTTGCAAGAAGGTGAATTTGTGTTGCAGGCGACCACACCATTCTAAGGAGGCGTTTACATTAAAAAACCTTGTACCCAAAGACAATTTCACACAGGGTTTTGACCTCCTGCTGTTCCCATTCACCTATAAACTTCGGTGATTTTGTAGTAATTACAACTCTGCCTCTCCGTCTTACCCAGGAAGAAGCGTTATTGGCACCTTAGACTATAGGACTTGGTCCCATGTATTTAATACTTGCCTCGCCTAAGCCCTCTGTATCTGTTTCCCCATAAAAAGGATAATAACACTCACCTTTCCTTGGAGGTGTGTTGTGATGTCTAATGAATGTTTACAAAGTATTTAGTAAGCTGCAGATGAAAGATGCTAAAGAAGCGCCAAGTAATATCATTAGTCTGACTCATCGGTGACCCCCTATCAAGGATGCGAAAATGAAAATCACATTGCTACAACTGAAACAGCCGTGAATACATGCTAGGTCAAATATAAACCCCAGCTCATGTTGTACACACAGCTTACAGCATACACCAGAAGCTCCTTAATGGTGGAGCAAGATTCTATGGTCCTGGAAAGTGTATTTTGTTGAGGAGACAGGGGTTTGGGTTTTATTTTCTTTTTTTTTTTTTTTTTCATCATTTCCTGTAGTGTTTAGAGCAATACAAAACAATAGTAAGTGCCCAAAGCACATTTTAAAACAGTAAATAAATAAAATAGTAACACAGTATATATTTTGAACTGTGATCATCTAAAAATATAAACTGATTAGAAGATTAGAGAAACAAGAAAGTCACAAAATCTTGGGTAAATGAAGTTTGAATCTGCAGTGATGTGAAACCACACAACTTGAAAAAGAATTATTTGATTCTTTTGCTATTGAAACTAGCAATTTGAAGCTTAATTTCATAGGATACGTAAGCAATAAATTGAGGCTTTAAGTGTTCACACAATTTTCACCTGGTGGTACTGTCACAAAGATAAGAGAAAAATACAGGCCCATCTGCATACCTGCATGCGTGAACAGCGTAGGTAAAGAATGAACTGCATGCAGTCCGGGATGCACAGTAGCCAGGCTTGTCATTGCATGTCAGAGGGAGGAAATGATGGCTCCCTTCACTGAAAATAGATAGTAGAATTTTTCACTTCACACAATTTGATCAGTTTGGGAACTTCTGATCCAGTAAGGTTTACACAAGAGATAATTAGTTCATCCCCCAAAGCATAATATTCTCTTAAGTTGAGAGTAAAAGCTACACTTAGAGTTGTTTAACCACTAACCAAAAGACAGAGACAGAGATGGATAATGAGAGAGGGCTTTTCATTGATAACTTCCAAAAGCCAACACCTTGATGGCATCTTAACTACTGCAAATATGCAAGGCTCTTGCCTTGTGTTCAGCAGACCACAATTCAAGTTCCAGCACTGAGAAGAATGACCACTGAGCAGTTATGATCAAGGCTCTCGTGTAGCCCAAACACACACACACACACACACACACACAGATGTAAAGTCATGTAAGAGTTGTGAAGCCTGAACTTGTGCTCTTCTGCCCCTTTGAGACTTTCCCACCTCAATTCCCCTGATGTGACTCATACATTTACAACCTGATGTCCCCTCAAAGGGTCACCAACCACTTGCATTTGCCACATATTTTTAACTATATAACATAAATAAAAATGGAAAGAATCCCTTCCTGCATGCGACAGGACAAGAACATCTTTTTTCCTAGAAACAGCCCCCTGCATTCTGAAGGGGCCAGCATATTCTACACTTTCTTGAATTTCCTGCTTCTGTTAACGTCTCTTTCCTGCTTCTGTTAATGTCTCAAATATCATCATTTGCAAGTGTTTCCTTAGTTGCATTCCATAATGACTCTACAAGGAATCCATGCCCAAACATTAATTTTCCCCAAACGCTAATCTCCTAAGATTTCATCATACTAGGACTGTGATCATTTGCCATTATTGAAATCCGGATGACAGCAGGAAGTAAGAGTCACAGCTTTACAGAATAGAAAATCAAAGCCGTGTCGGCCATCCTAAGACATTTTACCAGTGTTGTGCTTTTGAAGTATTGATATATTTATTACAATATGTACACTAATGTATTCCCATCTTTTTTTCCTCAAAAGTTATTTTAAACTGACAGTATTCCTCATTATCCATAATACCCTAACATCAAAGAGACCTGAACAGAGCACTAATGGTTCCAGTAGTTCAAAGCCATTCTCAGCATCAGGAACTTTTCACGGATGACCTACCTGTAATTCCTAACTCTTGGTTTGGAGTGATGATACAGTTGAGTGAGGCACTTACCTTGCATGAGGCATACCTGGGTTCAATCCTCCAGCATCCCATATGGTCCCCTAAGCACAATGGCCAGGAATAATCCCTGAGTGCCCAGCCAGGAGTAATTCCTGAGCATCACCAATTGTGACCCCAACACAAAAGGAAATTAGCGTTTAAAATAATGCTAATACATTATTTTATTATTCTTCCAAAAACACATGGCAGAAACACTATCTGTACTTCATTATTCATCGCTGTGCTATTCACGATAGCTAGAATCTGGAATCAACCTAAGTGCCCGAAAACAGAGGACTGAATAAATAAACTGTGGTATATCTACACTATGGAATACTATGCAGCTGTCAGAAAAGACGAAATTATGAAATTTATCTGCAAATGGATGGACATGGAGACTATAATGTTGAGTGAAATTAGTCAGAAGAAAAAGGACAGATATACAATGACTGCATTCATTAATAGGACATAAATAGATACCAGTGTTTTACTAAATGTGGGAAATGGTAATGTCAGACTAGAACTCACCATTGAATATACACAAAGAGACTTAAAAGATAAACTCTAAATATCTGCAGGGTTAGCCACAATGTGTAAAGAGGAGGGAGAGAGATGCAGAGACAGAGAGAGACAGAGAAAGAAAGGATAAGGGGGTACCTGCTACTGAGGCAGCCTGGGGGTAGGCGGAGGGGGTGGGGGTACATTGGTGGTGGGAATGGGGCACTGGTGGAGGGATGGGTGCTGGAACACTGTATTACCAAGAACCAATTATGAACACCTTCGTAATTTTATGTTTTAAATATAAGAAAAACTAAAATAAAATGCTAATAATGATTAAAAAAATAAGTCCTAGCCCTTCTCTCACTCCTACAATAACTTTCAATCATCTCCTCCCATTTGTTATCTCCTACTTCAACTTTCCCAAGCCCTGGGCCTCCTCTAGACTACTCCTTCAACCCTCATAAACTATTTGCTCTTGTCTTTCCATCACCCCTGGGTCACCCTCAGCAGACTCAGTTTTATTTTCCATGGCAATGTGGCACTTCAAGGTAATTGGCTGGGTATACTTTTTCAGGAATTTCCATGGTAACTTTTCCATTCACTTTCTGTTTCTAAAACAAATTTAAATTATTATTCAGGTTGAATGAAGGTGCCCTACAAGAATTGTAGGCGTTCCCTTGAACTATTTCCCCAACAACAAACATTTATTTTACTGCTATTGAGAAACAGTTACTGTATAAATCATGGAAGGATGAGTTTATTTTCTAATGTATACAGCTGTACATCTATCCGCGTAACTATACTTTTGTGTGTGGTAAAGTACAATTAAGATCACAAAAGCTTTCAAATCTGTTTCTACCCTTCACTGCACTATTTGAGGTGGAGGACACACCTGTCAGAGCTTAGAGACCATGTGGTGCCAGGGATCAAACCTGAGCCTTCTGCATGAAAGGCATGCACGCAGCCCTTGGATTCTCTCTCCAGTCCTACTGTTTCATAAAAATGGACTTTTTAGGGCTCATAGACTTAGTACAGTGGGCAAGACATTTGCTTTGCATGTGGCCAACCCAGGTTCAATCTCTGGAGTCCCATATGGTCCCATGAGCACTGTCAGAAGTAATTTCTGGGTTACAGAGCTAGGAGTAAGCCCTGAGCATCACCAGGGTGTGCCACCCTGCAAAAAACATTAATTTCATATGACTTAATTTTCCCTGAGTACCTATGATTAATATTAATTTCATATTTCCCCCTGGAATTCTTATATGACTTACAGAAAATGGCCTCCTTATTTCAACGTTCTTTTTTTCCCTCTATTTTCTGGACGACATAACTTACATTTCCTTCTGAAGGACATCCTGCCCAAAATGTATCAGACACATCAAAGTAAGCACATAAACAGGAAAACATGAAACTAACTTTTTGTGAGGCTTTTGTTCTGTGCGGGGCATCAAAATAGTCTACAGAGAAAGCAGCCACAGGTTGTCTACCTGTGGGAGGGAATTTCTTTAACGCTCAAGGATATAAAGTGGGGCCAGAGCAATAGCACAGCTGGGAGGGTATTTGCCTTGCGACCAACCTGGGTTCAATCCCTGGCATCCCATATGGTCCCCTAAGCACCGCCAGGAGTATTTTCTGAGTACAGAGCCAGGAGCATCTAACCCTGAGCATCTCCAGGTGCAACCCATAAAGCAAAACAAAAAGGATATAAAGTAACTTTTTTTCAGTAAAAAGATCATGTGTAACCCAAAAAGCCAGCCCACCCAAAAAAAAACAATCATGGCTTCTCGGCGTTTTGGCTAAGATCAAACGTGAGCGATCATTTAAGGGTGAGCGTTAGAGCTGGTCCAGATGTTCGAACTGTAAGGCTCTGGCATACGAGTAAAGGAATCATTCTCTGGGCTGCGCTTCCTCATCTATGTTTAACAAACCACAATTTCCCCAGTCTCTGGCGACCCTCACTTGCCAGTGGTGAGACTGCTCTCTGGTCCAGCCCTTAGAGAAATTATTAGAAAACCGTCCGAAAATTAAGAATAGAATGTTCATATGACCCAGCATGTTTGCTCTGGAGCATCTATTCCAAGAACACAGAAGCATTAACCTGCAGTGGTAGCGTGCATCTCCATGTCCATTGCCGCATCATTCACAGAAGCTGAGGTCTGGGAGTAGCCCTAGAGCCCAACAACTTGTGACTAGATCATGAAGTTGTGGAGCAGATACATGACGTAACTCTGCTCAAAACCTGAGGAAAGATAAAGTCAGGCCATTAGCTGCAAGAGAGTGCAGTTGGAGTAAGAAGACAGTCACTGCGTAACCTTGCTTATATGAAGAGTATAAAGAAAAAGAGCAAGGGGACTAGATGGTTCTGAAGTGGAAACAGAATTCAAGACATTGCCAACAGAACAGCCATGTGCCGAGAAGGGGAGGCCCAGCGCTCCTGGGACAGCGCTGGCGAGACACGCTGGTGCTGTGGGTGTTGGGGGCTCCTGGGACAGCGCTGGCGAGACACGCTGGTGCTGTGGGTGTTGGGGGCTCCTGGGACAGTGCTGGCGAGACACGCGCTGGTGCTGTGGGTGTTGGGGGAGTGAAGTAGCAAGTATGAAATACTAATATGGAAATTTGTAAATCGCATTTCTGCCCCTCTCAAATGAATGTAATTAAATAAAACAAATAAAAACCATGAAATTCTAAACTTAATTCCCAGTGGTGCTAATGTGCTGAGAAAGTCCAGGTAGCCCTATGGTGCCCGAAAGGCTTTTTTATTAAAAAAGAAAGATTCCCACACTCAAAAATAATAGGAACCCCACTGTCTGGCTAGGTGAAACCAGTCTTTTCCCTCAGTGGTCCATAAACCCTCACACCTGTGCTATTGTTCCTTCCAACCTCAATAAAAACCCCTTTTCACCACTTCCCGTTGCTTTATCTTTCCAAACCCTAAGTCATC
>JAJIBD010036117.1:0-14366 GCA_021461705.1 Cryptotis parvus
TTCTTTCTTTCTTTCTTTCTTTCTTTCTTTCTTTTTCTTTCTTTCTTTCCTTCCTTCTTTTCTTTCTTTCTTTCTTTCTTTCTTTTTCTTTTTTTTTTCTTTCTTTCTTTCTTTCTTTCTTTCTTTTCTTTCTTTTTCTTTCTTTCTTTCTTTCTTTCTTTCTTTCTTTCTTTCTTTCTTTTCTTTCTTTCTTTCTATCTTTCTGTCTGTCTTTCTTTCTTTCTTTTCTTTCTTTCTTTCTTTCTTTCTTTCTTTCTTTCTTTCTTTCTTTTCTTTCTTTCTTTCTTTCTTTTCTTTCTTTCTTTCTTTCTCTTTCTTTTCTTTCTTTCTTTCTATCTTTTTTTCTTTTTTCTTTCTTCTTATCTTCAGTCACAGCAGAATGACTAATTTATTGTGCACAGGTTACATTCATCCAGTCGTGAACAGAATTAGTCTAGGATGCTAGGTCTGGAGCAAAGAGCCGAAAAGGGGAATAAATTTGATGTCTAGTCTCTCTCAAAGGTGGTGTTAGTGATTATGTTCCAGATTCAGCAAGATAAATTCCAGATCACCCATATTAGAGATTTCTACAAATGCCCTGGGTCTCTGCCATTCTTTGCTTCTGCTCCTTCATCTTCCATGGTACACAAGGTGGCAGTTTACTTGGAACTTTGCCTCATCTTTTCTTATTTTATGCATTTGCTTCTTCCACTTAGACAGCGCCCCCTGATTCTGGAATAGCGACGGAGGTCAGAACTCCAGATTCCTTCTCTCACTTGAGTGAGGCGTGATATTCCAAACATAGCTGTTTTGATTCCTCTCTGGGAGACCCGAATAGCATTCTCATCCTGCTTTCGTAGGGCCCAGGTCTCTGAGGCATATGTTAATGCAGGGAGAATGGTGAAGTGAAAGAGAAGTGCCCGGAGCCAGAGGTTCTTTGTCCTTTTAGCTATTTTCAATGCTTTTGAAGGCATTCCATGCTGCTCTCTTCCTCCTCCGCAGCTCAGGTTTTAGGTTGTTCTTCATGTTGAGTTCTAGATGTGAGGTCAACATCAATGTTGTATTCAGCTGTTTGTTTTGAGAGTGAATGGGGCCTCTGGAACTAGTTCATTTTTCATGAGCATTGTTTTGTTGAGATTCAGCTGTAGACCTATCTTTCTACATTCTCGGTCGAAGTCAACCAGCATTTGTGCTGCTTGGCTAATGTTTGGTGTTATTAGAATGATGTCATCAGCAAAGCGGAGGTGGTGTAGCTCACCAACTCTCTATCTTCACTCCCATTCCTTTCCATTCTAATTGTCGCATGACATTCTCGAGGGTGACGCTTGAAGAGTTTTTTGTGAGATGGTATCACCCCTGCTGAAACCCTCTTTTGACATCAATGATCACTTCCCTTGTAGAATGGTGAGATCCTGGTGGTGAATCCATAATACAGCACGAAGGATCTTGATGTATTGGGTTTAAACACCCTGTTTGGCTAGGGCTTCGATGACTGCTTCAGTCTCCACAGCATCGAAGGCTTTCTGTAAATCAGTGAACGTGAGACAGAGCGGCATCTTGTACTCCCTACAAACCTCAATGAGCTTGGTTACTACGTGGATATGGTATTGTACTGAATCCTTTTTTGGAAGCCAGCTTGCTCACATGGTTGTTCTTGATCTAATGTTCTGCCAATAATGTTCAGGATGACTCAAGCAAACAGATTGTAGATGATGGACAACAGGCAGATGGGGTGATAGTTGCCAATGTTGTGGATGTTTCACTTCTTGAACAGAACTGTCCTGCTTGTTTTCCATTGGGAGGGCACCTTGCATACAGACAGGTAGCATGTGAAGAGCTGAGCCAGGGTATTGATGAGTACTGACAGCAGTTTTTCAGGGTTTTCGGTCTTTGTCTTGGCCAGGTGCTGTTCACTTCTTTGCCAATGGAATGACATGTTGGATTTCAGAAGGGAGAATGTTGAGAACGACATAGCCCTCCTGCAGATTTGGTATGTGGGCAGGTGGATGTGGCTATCAAAGAGATCTGAGTAGAAGTCATGGATAATCTTCTCCATTGCCTTTCTGGAAGATGCGATAGATCCATCAGGACTTTGGAGGGCAGTCATCTTGGTCTTTTAGTTGGTGAAGGACAGGCTGGCATTGCGAATGCTTTCTTGGCTTCTGCTGCATTATCTAGTATTTTTTGCTCTTCTCTCTTTGAGGTATTCCCTTTATCACTTCTCTTCACTGCTTTGCAAGCTTGGATGTTAGCAATTATCGCCTGAGGCTAGCGCCTTGCCACATTGGCGAATGAGCTCCAGAGTTTTTGAAGACAGGGGACCTTTTTTTTGTTTTTTCTTTCTCGGCATTCTTCGCACAATCATGGAGGTGCTGAACCAGTCGGTTGTATTCTTCATCGATGTTGTCAATGATGGTATTTTCCCATGTTGCCGCAGTGGTGCCAAAGAGTTCCCAGTTGGTGGTCGTTCTGGGAGTTCTCTTCTTAAACTTTGCAGCCTTTTCTCCCCCATTGCGGGAAGTAGAATTTTGCACCGAAGGAGACGGTGGTCCGCTTTGTTTGGAATTTGGGGGACGACAGCAACATCAGTCAGGCAAAACCGTCAATTGAAGATGATGTGCTCAATTTCATTGTGGAACTGTCCACCAGGGGATTCCCATGTTCAATGTTTCTCTTCAGCCTTCTGGAACTGTGAGTTCCAATGAATGGTCTTGGTGGACATGATGAACTCAGATAGTCTCTCACCCTGTTCATTCAATTCTAGGCCATGGGTCCTGATGTGGAGTTCTTCAGCCCATCTTTTCAGTCCTATCTTGGCATTAAAATCACTGACTATGGTCTTGTAGAAGGTATAATCTTCTTTTATAGAACTCCTCCAGTTCCATGTAGAATTTCTCAATTTCTTCTTCCTTGTATGCAGATGTTGGTGTACAGATTATGAAGATAGAAACTGTTGGCATTGGGCCTCCTATCTTCAAGTGTAATTGTCCTATCAGGTTTGTAAGGCCTTTAATAAATCAATGCTCATTACCAGGTTTGCATTGACAAAGACACTGACACCACCATTGCCTCTTTTTTGTTGCATGTTCCTAGGGAACAATTTTTCTCCAGTGTCAATAATGGCATGATGTGAATGACATCTCCTTGTCTTGGTCAGAATAATGATATCGCACTTTATCTTTTGCACTTGCACCATCAAGTCCTCGATATATGCTTCCAATTCCAGTGTACAGTCATTGAAAGTATAGTCATTTTAGTCTTCATTTTGGCAGCCAGTTTGGCCCTGAGATTTTATCAGTCACTCCTTATTTGTCCTTCTTAGTGTTGCTTGTTTGTCCTTCTTAGTGTTGACTCACAGACATGGGGAAGAGCTGCTACTGGCTCTCCCTATGCCCAGCCACTAACCGAGGTGCCCGGGAGGGATGGCGGGTTCTAGCCCTGGCCTGCCACCTCAGCAGAGCCTCGCAACAAGCCAGACAACCCCCACTCCATGAGGGCCTCCATTTTCCACATCCGGACTTCCCCTCATCAGAACTCCGCCCAGCAGACCAGCCTGTCACAGCCCGGTTCATCAATAAATGCTGGATTTAGAGATGACTACAAGAGTCTGCTACTCTGGCAAGAGCCTGGCAAGCTACCTGTGTCGTATTTGATATGCCAAATACCAGTAACAATTATAGACCTCATTCCCATGACCTGATGGAATGGTTTGAGGCTCTTTATGTTCCTGGAGCAAGCAGGTGCCCTTAGGCTTTAATTGCATGAGACAGGACATATAGAGATGTTACTGTTGCCCGCTTGAGCAAATCAATGATGGACCGGAAGACAGTGATACAGTGATACAGTTGACTACTTCCCTTATAGAGTCCTCCAGTCCCCCTACTGCCTCCATTTGTTTGTCACAATCCAAGGCTGTGTTTTCATTGAACTCTGGTAATTCCCTTACTTCATTTCTTTATATGTCACATGAGTGACATCATTTGACATTTGATCCATTCTTTCTAACTTATTTCACTTAACATGATGCCCTTTTTTTGCCTTTGTGCTGATAATTCTCAGTCCCAAATAGAGTCATCCATTATTCCTTTGGAAATAGTGACATGTTAATGTACATTGTGGCTTTCGTTCATCCTACTCATGACAAATTTTGTCTAAAGCATGTACGCCACAAATTTGGTTGAATATATTGTTTATTTTTAGATTGGTGGAGGTGTTTGTTTAAAGTATGCCAGAATCTCACCACTGAATTTTCTTTCCAATTGAGATGAACTTTGCTCACTATACTTAAGGTATAATTGTAAAACTCATTAAAATATATTTAAATTTTTTATTATGCCACCGTGTGATATACAATTACAAAAAGTTCATGATTTGGTTTCAGTCATATATTGTTCCAGCACCTGCCCCTCCACTAGTGCCCCTATCCTCATCACCAGTGTCCTAAATTCCCTCCTACCTCCCCCAGCTGACCTCTTCTCTCTCTCTCTCTCTCTCTCTCTCTCTCTCTCTCTCATCTTTTACATTGTGGCTTGCTCTACAGACATTTAGTGGTTATCACGTAAATATTTCTGTGTACACTAAATGTTCAGTTCTAGTCTGGCTTTATCATTTCCCACAGTTAGGAGGACACTGGTATATATAGTATTTACCCACTAATGAATGCAATCATTCTACATCTGTCTTTTCCCCTCTAGTTAATTTTACTCAATATATATTCTCCATGTTCATACATTTATAGGCAAATTTCATAACTTCTTTTCTCTAACAGCTGCATAGTATTCCATTGGTAGATGTATCATAGCTTATTTATCCAGTTGTCTATTGTTGTGCAATTAGGTTGTTTCCAGATTCTGGCTATTATGAATAGTACTTCTATGAACATGGAAGTGCAGATGATGTTTCTGCTGTGGGTATAGTCCCAGGAGTGTTATTTCTGCTTGAAATGGGAGCTCAATTTCTAGTTTGTGGAGGAATGTCCATATTGTTTTCCAAAAGGCTGTACCAGTCGACATTCCTACAGAAGTGGATGAGAGTCCCTTTCTCCTCACATCCATGCCAACACTTGTTCTTTTTGCTCTTTTGGATATGTGCCATTCTTTGTAATGTGAGATGATAGCTCATTCTTGTTTTTATTTGCATCTCACTGAGGATTAGTGATTTTGCACATTTTTCATATTCCTTTTGGCCATTCGAATTTCTTCTTTCTGGAAGTTTCTGTTCAGTTCTCCCCCATTTTTGATGGAGTTGACTATTTTCTTCTTGTAAAGCAGTGCCTGATATATCATGGATATTAACCCCTTATCAGATGGGCATTAGGTGAATATACTTTTTTTTATTTTTTATTATACCACAGTGAAACATACAATTACAAAAGTGTTCATAATTGGTTCTTGGTAATACAGTATACCAGCACCCCTTTATGGGCTGTGTTTTTAATCTTGGTTGTGGTTTCTTTTTAAGGTGCAGAAGCTTTTAGTTTCATGTAGTCCCATATGTTTGTCTATACTTCCACTTGCTTTGTAAGTGGCATTTCATCTTTGTATATAGCTTTTAGCTTCCAATGTTCTGTTGTGTTTTTCCTATATTTTCTTCGATATAATTTATGGATTCATGTCTGATTTTGACATTTTCAATCCATTTTTTTTTCTTTCTAATTTTTTTTTATTATACCACAGTGAAACATACAGTTACAAAGGTGCTTATAATTGGTTCTTGGTAATACAGTATTCCAGCACCCATCCCTCCACCAGTGCCACATCACCACCACCAGTGTGCCCACACCCCCTCCCGCCCACCCCCCAGGCTGCCTCAGTAGCAGGTACCCCCTTTTCCTCTCTTTCTCTCTCTGTCTCTCTCTCTGTCTCTGCATCTCTTTCCCCTTCTTTTTACACATTGCAGCTAGCCCTGCAGTCACTTAGGGTTTATCATATAAGTCTCTTTTGTGTATATTCAATGTTGAGTTCTAGTCTGACATTCAATCCATTTTGATCTGATTTCTGTGGATGGCGTTGGACAGAGGTCTAAGTTCATTTTTTTTTACATGTAACTGCCCAGTTTTCCCAGCACCACTTGTTGAAGTAGCTTTCCTTGCGCCATTTTGTATTTTTGCTTCTTATCAAAAATTAAATGATCTTATATTTGAGCATGTGATCCAATTCTTTGTGTTTATGTACCAAAATTTCTTCATCCAATGTCCTTGGATGTTTAAGTATATCCAAATCTTGGCTAGTGTTAGAGCTGCAATGAACATAGATGTGCAGACATCTTTTAAAATGTTTTTGTGTTGATGTGATAGATACTTAGAAGTGGATCATATGACAGTTCTAATTTTGACCTTTCTGGATACTTCCACAGTGCTTTTCATCTGTGACTTTTCCAGCAAAGGTGAATGATAGTTCCTTTCTCACCGCATCAGTGCCAGCACTGGCTATTTTCCATTTTTTTTATAGGTATTATAAATGGCATGAGGCTCATTAACTTTTTCAGTGAGTCTTCAGCAAGCATGTAATGACCCTTCATCTTTGTTGCAAAATATGCTTTACTTCCTTACCTGGTATACTTTATTTGGTCAGATATATGGAAATAATATTAACTGCATATAGAACCCAGTTTAGAAAGGTACACAGATTGCACAAATTCTGAACAAGATAGACACTTCTATATATTTATTAATAGGTGCATTCATAAATATGCACGTGTTTAATGTGCTTTTAGTACAACAAGAACTTAATAGAAAATTGAAACTAGAATGTTTTAAAGAAACCTTGATTAAATAAATATTTTTATATCATTTAGTTTATCCTCAAGGGACTGGAGAAAGTAGGAAACTTGCCTTTCACACAGCTAACCTTAGTTTAATCTTCTAAGTCCTGCCAAAGACAGTCCCTGAGTACAAAGCCAGGGGGGATCCCTGAGCACAGAGCCAGGAGAAGCCCTGTGCACAGCAGCATGCAGTCCCTGCAAAACAGACCAACAACCAAAAAAATATCTACCCTCAGAGGTCTTGTTATATATTAGGAGAATGATACATCAGGAATTCCTAGAATTGTGAATTTAAGTTATACACACAGCATGAGCGTGCACAGAGAAACACACAGCACACATATGTAAATATTTGACAAAATACAATCTTGTAAGCTTTCAATTAAAAAAATATAATTTACAGACAGACTATTATTGTTCATTTCTTCCAGGACTGACCTCCTAGGTTAAGAAAAAAAAAGGCTGGAAAAAGTCCAAATAATCTATATTAGATTAAATCCTTACACTTGGAGAAACAGTTTGAGAATCAGAAAGTAAATTAGCATATCACTTCATCTCCAAATGTACTCTCTCTATCTTAAATCTACTCATGACAAATTATCTAACTTTTTAAAAGCTTATTTACAATGAGAACTACTGTTACTATATTTTATGTTGTTTTTCATAATTAAAAGTTTGAGGGTTATTTTTTTCCTATAATTACATTTTCCCTCCATCTAAAGTGATATTTAACTGTGAAAAGGCTAAATCACATTCATAGCTCTAATTCATGTTTTAAATTTTTTAGAACAAATAACATCAGCAATTGCAGGCATGAATAATTCTTGTAGGCTGAAAAAATGTTTTGAGCATTCTTCATGTTTTTTTTCCTCTTGGTTTATGGTAACAAGTGGCAAAAGTAGTTGAAAGTAAATGAGCTGTTCTTTCAGTTTAATTCAAGATGTTTTCAGTGCACTAAATAAAAAGACTTTAGAAACTCTTATTTTTTCCTTCTGATCTTTATAATGCCCCTGGAATTAAAGGCTAAACTGGCACTTTAATTGTGGGCAGGCCAAAGGAGTGTATTCATAGACTGGAATGAATGCTAATTTGTCACCCTGGCTAAATTATGCATATCCTTCGATCTTTCAATTTCCCATGACTATTCACAGTTGGGGGTTGCTTTTCTATCACTGGTTTCCATTGGCTTCTAGAAAACTTTCCAATTGAACTGTTGAGATACTTCCTGCTTGCAAGAATTCCTATTTTCCCCACATTGAATCTTCTGACTTCTGTAATCATATTTGTAAATTCTGTCCAAACGTATATGGAGAGTACAGTGTATGGATACCTCAAAATTGAATGTTTTTAAATTAATGAAAATTTTATCACTGAAAGTCATCAAAAAAGAAAATAGACAATCCAATAATCTATAATAAGTAATACTACAGGTTTCTTATCATTGTGGGAATGGTGAAGGGACTTTGAACTTTGTTTTAAATTTGTAACAAATATATGCAAAATTTTATTATGAAAGAGGTTTTTATAACTAGATTGGCATTCTTATTTGTGAATAAAAATGTTTTTACCTTTTGAAGCAAAGGTAAAAATTATAATAAAAATGGGTAAATCATAAAGTTTCCATATTATTCCAAGGAACTCTAGCAACCAATATGATGAAAGAATTTCATGAAGCAAAATCAACCACAATTGAACTGAGCAGTACTTTTGACTGACTGATATCATGAGATTTTCTCTTAGATTTTAAAATTGGAATCTAATTACTGCTTAAAAGATAAACAAAAGTTAAAAGACCCCCAAATTAAACATGAAGATAATGTGAAGTGGTAACTCAGACAAATGTATTTACAGACATTTCTGGGCCTTCTGGCAGTCTAGCCATTATTAATGATGAGGTTTCAGATTTGTTTAAATATTGCTTACTCTGCAGCACAGTGAAGCTTCCAGAAATACGCTTCTCTTGATATAAATTAAATACGCAGTCAGTAGTCAGTATCTTCCTAGATAAAAAGGGTCCAGCAGGATTTCTTACATTTTACTGGGATGTAACTTTGCAGTATATAACATGCTTTCAATGTATGAGGCTGTAGGGCTCTGGGTTTGATCTTTGCGACTGCAAACTGTTTCTTGGAATGTACCTTCTCCACTGAGTCTCACCTAATTTTCCTCATGTAATGGATGAATTTCAGGCTAGACAACACAACAAAAATTCAACATTCCAGTGCTGTAGACTGCACCTGTTCAGATAGGAATCAGAGACAGGAATTTGAGCAGTGCAATCTGGCCATGGAAACAAACTCTTTCTAATAGTACTATGGTCTCTTGAACAAATAATTGTTTAGAACTTGAGTAATTAAAATAAAATTAAATTGAAATGTATGTAAACATTAGGAGTACACTATTTGTGAGAACCTTAAATATTCTGTCAATCTTTTTTAGAAACTGGTTAATATAAAATATGACCAAAACTGGTTAATATAATATGTATAATCAAAATTATTCTAGTACGGCATCTTTCTCTCACTCTTTTTCCTATAGTTTTGGTAAAGATATTCTTCTCTTGAACCAAAATTTCACTTTGGTTCTTAGGAAATAATTTATTAAGTATTTCTCGTATTTGGGATCCTAATACTAGGAAGCAATGAAAGATTTTGGATGTATAAACTTGACCAAAATAGAAAATGTAAGTGTTATTTATTACTAATCACAAGTTTTATAAACTATACATTAATGTATCCTTTGCATTAATAATTAAATGATGACTTAGGGCTTGCTCAGCTACAATCGGCCAGGCTGGCCAGACTTGGAGCAGGGATTTGGGACCCTCCACCCATTCCTCAGACTCCATGTCGGTAGGTGTGGCCCTGAGCTCCTAGCCACCACAGCCAACTGCTGGAAGACAGACACTCCAGACCCACAGCTGCGCAGCAAGGCCTCATGTGGAGCACCCCATGGAGTTCCAAGGGATGGTAAAGGCTCGGCCAGCCCCTGGCCATGTCCTCCATAGCTCTTAGGGCTTGCCCCTCAGCATGCAGTCAGCAGCGCTGGCTGGAATTGGAGCAGGAATTTGGGCCCTCCACCCATTCCCTCAGACTCCACGTCGGTAGGTGTGGCTCTAAGCTCCCAGCCACCATAGCCAACTGCCGGAAGACAGACACTCCAGACCCACAGCTGTGCAGTGGTTAAGCGATAGCAGATTTTAGCACCAGGTCTTTCCCCAGGATCTTTCACATTTATACACTGTAATGATCATTCTCGATATATGCTTCCGATGCCAGATCGTGCATTGTCAAGACCCTGAAGGAACGGTTTGAGGCTCTTCATATTCCTGAATCAACCAGATGCCATTGGGCTACATTGGCACATGATAGGGTCCAAATGGAAATGTTACTGGTGCCCGGTCGAGCAAATCGATGAATAACTGGATTCAAGTGATTCAAGTGATTAAATTGATTCAAGTGATTCAAGTGATCGTTCTAGTTTCAACTAACTGGAGAGGTTATGAGGAATGAGGGAATTATGATGTCACACACTAGAACTTATTATTGAATATGCACATAGAGACATCATACATCGTTAATATCTGTAGGACAAGCCACAAAGTGTAACAAAAAGAGAGAGAGAGAAATATAGGGACAGAGACAAAGAGATAGAAAGAGAAATGAAATAAATGCCTGCAATAGGGGGAAGGCAGGGTTTATGTGGAGGGTGTGCTTGGGATTTGGGTGTTGGGAATTTGGCACTGGTGGAGGGATGGGTGCTGGAATGCTGTATGGTAGAGACCGATTATGAACATCCTTGTAATTGTATATCTCACATGGAATAATACATTTTTTAAAAATGAACAAACAAATAATAAAAAATAAATAAATAAAATGAATGCATGATGGTAAAAAATAAACAATGAAATTATTCACATGACCACAAAATAATATTTTTTCTTTTGGGTCACACACAGTTACTCCTGGTTACTCCTGGCTCAGGAATTACCCTGGCAATGATCAGGGGACCATATGGGAGCTTGGGGTCCAACCTTGATAGGGCGTATATAAGGCAAATGCCCTACCTGCTGTGCTGTCGCCTCCAGCCCCAAAATAAAATATTTTTATACAATTCGTGAATCTTCTGTGTTCTCTTACTCTTTTTCTTTGTTGGGGGAAGGATAAACATCTGGAGGTACTCAGAGCTGACTCCTGGCTCTTCAAATAGGGATCACTACCAGAAGGGCTCTGGGGAACTTTTAATGTGGTATTTGGGATCTGATCTGGGTTAGTTGAGTGCAAGGGAAGCACCTTACCTGCTGTATTGTCTGGTTATGTTCCTAAAGTAGCATAGAGTTGGTAAACTGTGGTCCAGATATGACTTATATATCACGTGTATGTCAGCTTACATTGGTTTTTCTTGCCTTTGATTTTTTATTTTGCTTTTTTGGGTCACAACCAGAGTTGCTTAGTGCTTACTACTGGCCATGAAGTCAGGAACTACTCCTGGCAGTGCTTGGGGACCATATGGGATGCCGGGGATCAAACCCAGTTGGCGGCATACAAGGAAAACATCCTACCCGCTGTGCTATTGCTCGGTCCGGTCCCTCATTCCCATGACTGGAAGGAATGGTCTGAGGCTTTTCATGTTCCTAGAGCGAGCAGTTACCCTTGGGCTACACAGGAATCTGACAGGACATATGGAGATGTTACTGGTGCCTGCTCAAGCAAATCAATGAACAAGAGGAAGACAAGTGATACAAGTGATATTTTGGTTTTTGCATTTCTAAATGTTTAAGAAAAAGCTTTATTACACATGAATATTACATTAATTCAAATATACTGTCTACATAAAGTTTGAGTACAATATAGTTACCTTCACTTGTGTTGCCTATGTGTGTCTTCTCAGAGTATAATGAATGTTGATTAGTTTCAACCCAGGTCTGCAAAAGTCTAATTTTTATATCTTTTTGCAAAAAGCTGCCAGAACCTGGAAGAGTGCATGCCTTTATTCTTTATTAGCTCGCAACCTTAGTTTGACATCATTCATTCAATTTTCCAATTTGAAAGCCAATGTATTGAGCAAATCAGTGAACAATGTTTTTATTTTTCTGCAGACTTTATCCTCTAACTTTCTGATAATATTAAACATTTCTCCTTCTCTCTTCTCTCTCCTCTCTCTCTATCACTTGTATCACTTGTATCACTTGTCTTCCCATTGTTCATTGATTTGCTCAAACGGGCGTAAGTAATGTCTCCATTCATTGGGAATGAGGTCCATTATTGTCACTGTTTTTGGCATACCAAATACACCACAGGTAGCTTGCCAGGCTCTGCCATGACTCTGAGTTCATCCCAAGACCCAGTCTTTTTCTATATCAGACCATCAACCATCCAGGGCCCACGGGGCAGAGCCCTGGGTATAGAAAAATCTGTGTCCCGTCTGCCACCTACTGGCACAGCCAGGCACCATAGCCACACCTGTAACACCTTAAGAGGCAGCTCTTTCATATATATAAATAATCACTTGATCACTTCACTTGAATCCGTTATTTGCTCCGAGCAGGCACCAGTAACATTTCCATTGGACACTATCACGTGCCAATGTATCCCAATGGCATCTGGTTGATTCAGGAATATGAAGAGCCTCAATCCATTCCTTCAGGGTCTTGACAAGGAAGTCTGACCATCTTGTAGGTGGGCTGCCACGTGATCTTTTGACATCCTGTGGGATCCAGTCGGTAATGGCTCTAGTCCAGTGGTTGTCTCCAAATTGCATTACATGTCCAGCCCATCTGATTTTCGATGCCTTGGCAAACGAGACAGCATCCCTGATTCTGCAATAGTGATGGAGGTTGGAAATCCGATTCCTTCTCTCACTTGAGTGAGGCGTGATATTCCAAGCACAGCTCTTTCAATTCCTCTCTGGGAGACCCGAATAGCATTCTCATCTTGCTTTCGTAGGGCCCAGGTCTCTGAGGCGTATGTTAATGTAGGGAAAACAGTGGAGTCAAATAGATATGCACAGAGCCAGAGGTTCTTTGTCCTTTTAGCTATTTCTTCGATGCCTTTAAAGGCATTCCATGCTGTTCTCTTCCTCCTGTGCAGCTCAGGTTTTAGGTCGTTCATCACGTTGACTTCTCGATCTAGGTACACATAACTGCTGCATTCAGAGATGTCTGTTCCATTGAGAGTGAATGGGGCCTCTGGAACTAGTTCATTTTTCATAAACATAGTTTCCTTTAGATTCAGCTGTAGACCTATCTTTCCACATTCTCGGTTAAAGTCAGCCAGCATTTGTGCCGCTTGGCTAATGTTTGGTGTTATTAGAACGATGTCATCAGCAAAGCGGGAGGTGGTGTAGTTGCCGACCATCTATCTTCACTCCCATTCCTTGCCATTCTAATTGTCGCATGATGTTCTCGAGGGTGGCGCTGAAGAGTTTTGGTGAAATGGTATCACCGTGTCGAACCCCTCTTTTCACATTAATGATCACTTCTTTGTAGAATGGTGAGATCCTGGTGGTGAATCCGTAACACAGCTCATGAAGGATCTTGATGTATTGGGTTTGAACACCCCTGTTTGGCTAGGGCTTTGATGACTGCTTCAGTCTCCACAGAATCAAAGGCTTTCTTTAAATCAATGAGCATGAGACAGAGCGGTATCTTGTACTTTCCTACAAACCTCAATGAGCTTGGTTACTGTGTGGATATGGTTGATTGTGCTGTATCTTTCCGGAAGCCAGCTTGCTCTCATGGTTGTCCTTTATCTAGTGTTCTGCCAACCCTGTTCAGGATGACTATGCGAAATAGCTTATAGATGATGGACAACAGGCAGATGGGGCGATAGTTGCTAATGTTATTTCAAGTGGAATGAAGCTTACATGATTTTTTCATATATATATATAAAACACAATTTTTTTCTTATATATTATTTATTTATATAAATAATATATAAGAAAAATTATGCTATTATATGTGTATATATATATATAAAATCATGTAAGTTTCATTTTCCTTTTGGGTGAGGATAGAATCAGAGTGGGTAAAAAAGCAAGTGCTAGTGTGGGTCAATTACCCATAAGGATCTGATAGGTTTTGTTGCAATTCCTCTAGAGTAGGCCTCTTCCAATAAGTGTTACTTTGATATAGGGAAGGACAGGCCAGTTGAGATCCATAGGAAATCTGTCATCATTACTTAGAAATTTCAGATTATTTTAAATTAAGATCACTAGAGGCTGAGAATTTGCTCTTGACTTTGACTCAGGTTTTTGCTTTAATGGAAAAACAGTCCCCACAGTCTTCTTTTTATTACCTAGAAGAAAGAAGTTGGAGAGGATATTATCCCAAGTGTAAGTTTACCTGTAAACATATCTTGTGTTAAAAAGATAAGATCATACCCTCTATTTCTCAAGAAGATGGCCCCCAATCTCTCTCTGTCTCTCCCTGTGTCTCTGTCTTTGCTCTCTCTCTCTCTCTTTCTCTGCATACCTGTTGATGCTCTGGACTCTGCACTCACTAATTACTCTTTGCAGTGTTACAGAACTGTTTGGGAACAGCTGTATTCCTGGCAATATTATAGAGGGAGTCAATTCCCTTCTACCTCAGGACTGGCAGCTGGCAAATGGATGAAATTCACGAATCA
>JAJIBD010036118.1:0-13317 GCA_021461705.1 Cryptotis parvus
GCTTGGCTAATGTTTGGTGTTATTCAGAATGATGTCATCACATTAAGCGAGAGGTGATCGCCAACTGCTCCATCTTCACGCCATTCTTTCCATACTAATTGTGCGCATGGCTTTCACCGAGGGATGGCGCTGAAGAGTTTTTGTGGCCGAGATGGTATCACCCTGCTGAAACCCTCTTTTTTGACATCAATGATCACTTCCTTGTAGAATGGTGAGATCCCTGGTGGTGAATCCATAATACAGCTACGAAGGATCTTGATGTATTGGGTTTAAACACCCTGTTTGGCTAGGGCCCGATGACTGCTTCAGTCTCCACAGCACGAAGGCCTTCTGTAAATCAGTGAGCGTGAGACAGAGCGGCATCTTGTACTCCCTACAAACCTCAATGAGCTTGGTTACTACGTGGATATGGTATTGTACTGAATCCTTTTTGGAAGCCAGCTTGCTCACATGGTTGTCTTGATCTAATGTTCTGCCAATAATGTTCAGGATGACTCAAGCAAACAGATTGTTGATGATGGACCCAACAGGCAGATGGGGTGATAGTTGCCAATGTTGTGGATGTTTCCCCTTCTTGAACAGAACTGTCCTGCTTGTTTTCCATTGGGAGGCACCTTGCATACAGACAGGTAGCATGTGAAGAGCTGAGCCAGGGTATTGATGAGTACTGACAGCAGTTTTTCAGGTTTTCGGTCTTTGTCTTGGCCAGGTGCTGTTCACTTCTTTGCCAATGGAATGACATGTTGGATTTCAGAAGGGAGAATGTTGAGAGACGACATAGCCCTCCTGCAGATTTGGTATGTGGGCAGGTGGATGTGGCTATCAAAGAGATCTGAGTAGAAGTCATGGATAATCTTCTCCATTGCCTTTCTGGAAGATCGCGATAGATCCATCAGGACTTTGGAGGGCAGTCATCTTGGTCTTTTAGTTGGTGAAGGACAGGCTGGCATTGCGAATGCTTTCTTGGCTTCTGCTGCATTATCTAGTATTTTTTGCTCTTCTCTTTTTGAGGTATTCCTTTATCACTTCTCTTCACTGCTTTGCAAGCTTGGATGTTAGCAATTATCGCCTGAGGCTAGCGCCTTGCCACATTGGCGAATGAGCTCCAGAGTTTTTGAAGACAGGGGACCTTTTTTTGTTTTGGTTCTCTCGGCATTCTTCGCACAATCATGGAGGTGCTGAACCAGTCGGTTGTATTCTTCATCGATGTTGTCAATGATGGTATTTTCCCATGTTGCCGCAGTGGTGCCAAAGAGTTCCCAGTTGGTGGTCGTTCTGGGAGTTCTCTTCTTAAACTTTTGCAGCCTTTTCTCCCCATTGCCGGGAAGTAGAATTTTCACGAAGGAGACGGTGGTCCGCCTTGTTTGGAATTTTTTGGGGACGACAGCAACATCAGTCAGGCAAAACCGTCAATTGAAGATGATGTGCTCAATTTCATTGTGGAACTGTCCACCAGGGATTCCCATGTTCAATGTTTCTCTTCAGCCTTCTGGAACTGTGAGTTCCAATGAATGGTCTTGGTGGACATGATGAACTCAGATAGTCTCTCACCCTGTTCATTCAATTCTAGCCCATGGGTCCTGATGTGGAGTTCTTCAGCCCATCTTTTCAGTCCCATCTTGGCATTAAAATCACTGACTATGGTCTTGTAGAAGGTATAATCTTCTTTTATAGAACTCCTCCAGTTCCATGTAGAATTTCTCAATTTCTTCTTCCTTGTATGCAGATGTTGGTGTACAGATTATGAAGATAGAAACTGTTGGCATTGGGCCTCCTATCTTCAAGTGTAATTGTCCTTATCAGGTTTGTAAGGCCTTTAATAAATCAATGCTCATTACCAGAGTTTGCATTGACAAAAGACACTGACACCACCATTTGCCTCTTTTGTTTGCATGTCTCCAAGGAACAATTTTTCTCCAGTGTCAATAATGGCATGATGTGAATGACATCTCCTTGTCTTAGTCAGAATAATGATATCGTACTTTATCTTTTTGCACTTGCACCATCAAGTTCCTCGATATATGCTTCCAATTCCAGTGTACAGTCATTGAAAGTATAGTCATTTTTAGTCTTCATTTTTGGCAGCCAGTTTGGCCCTGAGATTTTATCAGTCACTCCCTTATTTGTCCTTCTTAGTGTTGCTTGTTTGTCCTTCTTAGTGTTGACTCACAGACATGGGGAAGAGCTGCTACTGGCTCTCCTATGCCCAGCCACTACGAGGTGCCCGGGAGGGGATGGCGGGTTTCTAGCCCTGGCCTGCCACCTCAGCAGAGCCTCGCAACAAGCCAGACAACCCCCCCACTCCATGAGGGCCTCCATTTTCCACATCCGGACTTCCCCTCATCAGAACTCCGCCCAGCAGACCAGCCTGTCACAGCCCGGTTCATCAATAAATGCTGGATTTAGAGATGACTACAAGAGTCTGCTACTCTGGCAAGAGCCTGGCAAGCTACCTGTGTCGTATTTATGCCAAATACCAGTAACAATTATAGACCTCATTCCCATGACCTGATGGGAATGGTTTGAGGCTCTTTATGTTCCTGGAGCAAGCAGGTGCCCTTAGGCTTTAATTGCATGAGACAGGACATATAGAGATTGTTACTGTTGCCGCTTGAGCAACATCAATGATGGACGGGAAGACAGTGATACAGTGATACAGTTGACTACTTCCTTATAGAGTCCTCCAGTCCCCTACTGCCTCCATTTGTTTGTCACAATCCAAGGCTGTGTTTTCATTGAACTCTGGTAATTCCCTTACTTCATTTCTTTATATGTCACATGGGTGACATCATTTGACATTTGATCCATTCTTTCTAACTTATTTCACTTAACATGATGCCCTTTTTTTGCCTTTGTGCTGATAATTCTCAGTCCCAAATAGGAGTCATCCATTATTCCTTTTGGAAATAGTGACATGTTAATGTACATTGTGGCTTTTCGTTCATCCTACCATGACAAATTTTGTCTAAAGCATGTACGTCACAAATTTGGTTGAATATATTGTTTATTTTTAGATTGGTGGAGGTGTTTGTTTTTAAAGTATGCCAGAATCTCACCACTGAATTTTCTTTCCAATTGAGATGAACTTTGCTCACTATACTTAAGGTATAATTGTAAAACTCATTAAAATATATTTAAATTTTTTATTATGCCACCGTGTGATATACAATTACAAAAAAGTTCATGATTTGGTTTCAGTCATATATTGTTCCAGCACCTGTCCCTCCACTAGTGCCCTATCCTCATCACCAGTGTCCTAAATTCCCTCCTACCTCCCCAGCTGACCTCTTCTCTCTCTCTCTCTCTCTCTCTCTCTCTCTCTCTCATCTTTTTACATTGTGGCTTGCTCTACAGACATTTAGTGGTTATCACGCTAAATATTTCTGTGTACACTAAATGTTCAGTTCTAGTCTGGCTTTATCATTTCCCACAGTTAGGAGGACACTGGTATATATAGTATTTACCCACTAATGAATGCAATCATTCTACATCTGTCTTTTCCCCTCTAGTTAATTTTACTCAATATATATTCTCCATGTTCATACATTTATAGGCAAATTTCATAACTTCTTTTCTCTAACAGCTGCATAGTATTCCATTGGTAGATGTATCATAGCTTATTTATCCAGTTGTCTATTGTTGTGCAATTAGGTTGTTTCCAGATTCTGGCTATTATGAATAGTACTTCTATGAACATGGAAGTGCAGATGATGTTCTGCTGTGGGTATAGTCCCAGGAGTGTTATTTCTGCTTGAAATGGGAGCTCAATTTCTAGTTTGTGGAGGAATGTCCATATTGTTTTCCAAAGGCTGTACCAGTCGACATTCCTACAGAAGTGGATGAGAGTCCCTTTCTCCTCACATCCATGCCAACACTTGTTCTTTTTGCTCTTTTGGATATGTGCCATTCTTTGTAATGTGAGATGATAGCTCATTCTTGTTTTTTTATTTGCATCTCACTGAGGATTAGTGATTTTGCACATTTTTCATATTCCTTTTGGCCATTCGAATTTCTTCTTTCTGGAAGTTTCTGTTCAGTTCTCCCCATTTTTGATGGAGTTGACTATTTTCTTCTTGTAAAGCAGTGCCTGATATATCATGGATATTAACCCCTTATCAGATGGGCATTAGGTGAATATACTTTTTTTTTTTTTTTATTATACCACAGTGAAACATACAATTACAAAAGTGTTCATAATTGGTTCTTGGTAATACAGTATACCAGCACCCCTTTATGGGCTGTGTTTTTAATCTTGGTTGTGGTTTCTTTTAAGGTGCAGAAGCTTTTTAGTTTCATGTAGTCCCATATGTTTGTCTATACTTCCACTTGCTTTGTAAGTGGCATTTCATCTTTGTATATAGCTTTTTAGCTTCAATGTTCTGTTGTGTTTTTCCTATATTTTCTTGATATAATTTATGGATTCATGTCTGATTTTGACATTTTCAATCCATTTTTTTTTCTTTCTAATTTTTTTTTTATTATACCACAGTGAAACATACAGTTACAAAGGTGCTTATAATTGGTTCTTGGTAATACAGTATTCCAGCACCCATCCCCTCCACCAGTGCCACATCACCACCACCAGTGTGCCCACACCCCCTCCGCCCACCCCAGGCTGCCTCAGTAGCAGGTACCCCCTTTTCCTCTCTTTCTCTCTCTGTCTCTCTCTCTGTCTCTGCATCTCTTTCCCCCTTCTTTTACACATTGCAGCTAGCCCTGCAGTCACTTAGGGTTTATCATATAAGTCTCTTTGTGTATATTCAATGTTGAGTTCTAGTCTGACATTCAATCCATTTTGATCTGATTTCTGTGGATGGCGTTGGACAGAGGTCTAAGTTCATTTTTTTACATGTAACTGCCCAGTTTTCCCAGCACCACTTGTTGAAGTAGCTTTCCTGCGCCATTTTGTATTTTTTGCTTCTTATCAAAATTAAATGATCTTATATTTGAGCATGTGATCCAATTCTTTGTGTTTATGTACCAAAATTTCTTCATCCAATGTCCTTGGATGTTTAAGTATATCCAAATCTTGGCTAGTGTTAGAGCTGCAATGAACATAGATGTGCAGACATCTTTTAAAATGTTTTTGTGTTGATGTGATAGATACTTAGAAGTGGATCATATGACAGTTCTAATTTTGACCTTTCTGGATACTTCCACAGTGCTTTTCATCTGTGACTTTTCCAGCAAAGGTGAATGATAGTTCCTTTCTCACCGCATCAGTGCCAGCACTGGCTATTTTCCATTTTTTTATATAGGTATTATAAATGGCATGAGGCTCATTAACTTTTCAGTGAGTCTTCAGCAAGCATGTAATGACCCTTCATCTTTGTTGCAAAATATGCTTTACTTCCTTACCTGGTATACTTTATTTGGTCAGATATATGGAAATAATATTAACTGCATATAGAACCCAGTTTAGAAAGGTACACAGATTGCACAAATTCTGAACAAGATAGACACTTCTATATATTTATTAATAGGTGCATTCATAAATATGCACGTGTTTAATGTGCTTTTAGTACAACAAGAACTTAATAGAAAATTGAAACTAGAATGTTTTAAAGAAACCTTGATTAAATAAATATTTTTATATCATTTAGTTTATCCTCAAGGGACTGGAGAAAGTAGGAAACTTGCCTTTCACACAGCTAACCTTAGTTTAATCTTCTAAGTCCTGCCAAAGACAGTCCCTGAGTACAAAGCCAGGAGTGATCCCTGAGCACAGAGCCAGGAGAAGCCCTGTGCACAGCAGCATGCAGTCCCTGCAAAACAGACCAACAACCAAAAAATATCTACCCTCAGAGGTCTTGTTATATATTAGGAGAATGATACATCAGGAATTCCTAGAATTGTGAATTTAAGTTATACACACAGCATGAGCGTGCACAGAGAAACACACAGCACACATATGTAAATATTTGACAAAATACAATCTTGTAAGCTTTCAATTAAAAAAATATAATTTACAGACAGACTATTATTGTTCATTTCTTCCAGGACTGACCTCCTAGGTTAAGAAAAAAAAAGGCTGGAAAAAAGTCCAAATAATCTATATTAGATTAAATCCTTACACACTTGGAGAAACAGTTTGAGAATCAGAAAGTAAATTAGCATATCACTTCATCTCCAAATGTACTCTCTCTATCTTAAATCTACTCATGACAAATTATCTAACTTTTTTAAAAGCTTATTTACAATGAGAACTACTGTTACTATATTTTATGTTGTTTTCATAATTAAAAGTTTGAGGGTTATTTTTTTCCTATAATTACATTTTCCCTCCATCTAAAGTGATATTTAACTGTGAAAAGGCTAAATCACATTCATAGCTCTAATTCATGTTTTAAATTTTTAGAACAAATAACATCAGCAATTGCAGGCATGAATAATTCTTGTAGGCTGAAAAAATGTTTTGAGCATTCTTCATGTTTTTTTCCTCTTGGTTTATGGTAACAAGTGGCAAAAGTAGTTGAAAGTAAATGAGCTGTTCTTTCAGTTTAATTCAAGATGTTTTCAGTGCACTAAATAAAAGACTTTAGAAACTCTTATTTTTTCCTTCTGATCTTTATAATGCCCCTGGAATTAAAGGCTAAACTGGCACTTTAATTGTGGGCAGGCCAAAGGAGTGTATTCATAGACTGGAATGAATGCTAATTTGTCACCCTGGCTAAATTATGCATATCCTTCGATCTTTCAATTTCCCATGACTATTCACAGTTGGGGGGTTGCTTTTCTATCACTGGTTTCATTGGCTTCTCTAGAAAACTTTCCAATTGAACTGTTGAGATACTTCCTGCTTGCAAGAATTCTATTTTCCCCCACATTGAATCTTCTGACTTCTGTAATCATATTTGTAAATTCTGTCCAAACGTATATGGAGAGTACAGTGTATGGATACCTCGAAAATTGAATGTTTTTAAATTAATGAAAATTTTATCACTGAAAGTCATCAAAAGAGAAAATAGACAATCCAATAATCTATAATAAGTAATACTACAGGTTTCTTATCATTGTGGGAATGGGTGAAGGGACTTTGAACTTTGTTTTAAATTTGTAACAAATATATGCAAAATTTTATTATGAAAGAGGTTTTTATAACTAGATTGGCATTCTTATTTGTGAATAAAAATGTTTTTACCTTTTTGAAGCAAAGGTAAAATTATAATAAAAATGGGTAAATCATAAAAGTTTCCATATTATTCCAAGGAACTCTAGCAACCAATATGATGAAAGAATTTCATGAAGCAAAATCAACCACAATTGAACTGAGCAGTACTTTGGACTGACTGATATCATGAGATTTTTCTCTTAGATTTTAAAATTGGAATCTAATTACTGCTTAAAAGATAAACAAAAGTTAAAAGACCTCCAAATTAAACATGAAGATAATGTGAAGTGGTAACTCAGACAAATGTATTTACAGACATTTCTGGGCCTTCTGGCAGTCTAGCCATTATTAATGATGAGGTTTCAGATTTGTTTAAATATTGCTTACTCTGCAGCACAGTGAAGCTTCCAGAAATACGTTTCTCTTGATATAAATTAAATACGCAGTCAGTAGTCAGTATCTTCCTAGATAAAAGGGTCAGCAGGATTTCTTACATTTTACTGGGATGTAACTTTGCAGTATATAACATGCTTTCAATGTATGAGGCTGTAGGGCTCTGGGTTTGATCTTTGCGACTGCAAACTGTTTCTTGGAATGTACCTTCTCCACTGAGTCTCACCCAATTTTCCTCATGTAATGGATGAATTTCAGGCTAGACAACACAACAAAAATTCAACATTCAGTGCTGCAGACTGCACCTGTTCAGATAGGAATCAGAGACAGGAATTTGAGCAGTGCAATCTGGCCATGGAAACAAACTCTTTCTAATAGTACTATGGTCTCTTGAACAAATAATTGTTTAGAACTTGAGTAATTAAAATAAAAATTAAATTGAAATGTATGTAAACATTAGGAGTACACTATTTGTGAGAACCTTAAATATTCTGTCAATCTTTTTAGAAACTGGTTAATATAAAATATGACCAAAACTGGTTAATATAATATGTATAATCAAAATTATTCTAGTACGGCATCTTTCTCTCACTCTTTTTTCCTATAGTTTTGGTAAAGATATTCTCTCTTGAACCAAAAATTTCACTTTGGTTCTTAGGAAATAATTTATTAAGTATTTCTCGTATTTGGGATCTAATACTAGGAAGCAATGAAAGATTTTGGATGTATAAACTTGACCAAAATAGAAAATGTAGTGTTATTTATTACTAATCACAAGTTTTATAAACTATACATTAATGTATCCTTTGCATTAATAATTAAATGATGACTTAGGGCTTGCTCAGCATACAATCGGCCAGGCTGGCCAGACTTGGAGCAGGGATTTGGGACCCTCCACCCATTCCTCAGACTCCATGTCGGTAGGTGTGGCCCTGAGCTCCTAGCCACCACAGCCAACTGCTGGAAGACAGACACTCCAGACCCACAGCTGCGCAGCAAGGCCTCATGTGGAGCACCCCATGGAGTTCCAAGGGATGGTAAAGGCTCGGCCAGCCCCTGGCCATGTCCTCCATAGCTCTTAGGGCTTGCCTCAGCATGCAGTCAGCAGCGCTGGCTGAATTGGAGCAGGAATTTGGGCCCTCCACCCATTCCTCAGACTCCACGTCGGTAGGTGTGGCTCTAAGCTCCCAGCCACCATAGCCAACTGCCGGAAGACAGACACTCCAGACCCACAGCTGTGCAGTGGTTAGACGATAACAGATTTTAGCACCAGGTCTTTCCCAGGATCTTTCACATTTATACACTGTAATGATCATTCTCGATATATGCTTCCGATGCCAGAGTACGTGCATTGTCAAGACCCTGGAAGGAACGGTTTGAGGCTCCTTCATATTCCTGAATCAACCAGATGCCATTGGGCTACATTGGCACATGATAGGGTCCAATGGAAATGTTACTGGTGCCCGGTCGAGCAAATCGATGAATAACGGATTCAAGTGATTCAAGTGATTAAATTGATTCAAGTGATTCAAGTGATCGTTCTAGTTTCAACTAACTGGAGAGGTTATGAGGAATGAGGGAATTATGATGTCTGTCACACTAGAACTTATTATTGAATATGCACATAGAGACATCATACATCGTTAATATCTGTAGGACAAGCCACAAAGTGTAACAAAAGAGAGAGAGAGAAATATAGGGACAGAGACAAAGAGATAGAAAGAGAAATAAAATGTGCCTGCAATAGGGAAGGCAGGGTTTGTATGTGGGAGGGTGTGCTTGGGATTTGGGTGTTGGGAATTTGGCACTGGTGGAGGGATGGGTGCTGGAATGCTGTATGGTAGAGACCCGATTATGAACATCCTTGTAATTGTATATCTCACATGGAATAATACATTTTTTAAAAATGAACAAACAAATAATAAAAAATAAATAAATAAAATGAATGCATGATGGTAAAAATAAACAATGAAATTATTCACATGACCACAAAATAATATTTTTTTTTTTTTGGGTCACACACAGTTACTCCTGGTTACTCCTGGCTCAGGAATTACTCCTGGCAATGATCAGGGGACCATATGGGATGCTTGGGGTCCAACCTTGATAGGCCGTATATAAGGCAAATGCCCTACCTGCTGTGCTGTCGCTCCAGCCCCAAAATAAAATATTTTTATACAATTCGTAATCTTCTGTGTTCTCTTACTCTTTTCTTTGTTGGGGAAGGATAAACATCTGGAGGTACTCAGAGCTGACTCCTGGCTCTTCAAATAGGGATCACTACCAGAAGGGCTCTGGGGAACTTTTAATGTGGTATTTGGGGATCTGATCTGGGTTAGTTGAGTGCAAGGAAGCACCTTACCTGCTGTATTGTCTGGTTATGTTCCTAAAGTAGCATAGAGTTGGTAAACTGTGGTCCAGATATGACTTATATATCACGTTATGTCAGCTTACATTGGTTTTTTCTTGCCTTTGATTTTTTATTTTGCTTTTTTGGGTCACAACCAGAGTTGCTTAGTGCTTACTACTGGCCATGAAGTCAGGAACTACTCCTGGCAGTGCTTGGGGACCATATGGGATGCCGGGGATCAAACCCAGTTGGCGGCATACAAGGAAAACATCCTACCCGCTGTGCTATTGCTCCGGTCGGTCCCTCATTCCCATGACTGGAAGGAATGGTCTGAGGCTTTTCATGTTCCTAGAGCGAGCAGTTACCCTTGGGCTACACAGGAATCTGACAGGACATATGGAGATGTTACTGGTGCCTGCTCAAGCAAATCAATGAACAAGAGGAAGACAAGTGATACAAGTGATATTTTGGTTTTTGCATTTTCTAAATGTTTAAAAAACGCTTTATTACACATGAATATTACATTAATTCAAATATACTGTCTACATAAAGTTTGAGTACAATATAGTTACCTTCACTTCGTGTTGCCTATGTGTGTCTTCTCAGAGTATAATGAATGTTGATTAGTTTCAACCCAGGTCTGCAAAAGTCTAATTTTTTATATCTTTTTTAGCAAAAAAGCTGCCAGAACCTGGAAGAGTGCATGCCTTTTATTCTTTATTAGCTCGCAACCTTAGTTTGACATCATTCATTCAATTTTCCAATTTGAAAGCCAATGTATTGAGCAAATCAGTGAACAATGTTTTATTTTTCTGCAGACTTTATCCTCTAACTTTCTGATAATATTAAACATTTCTCCTTCTCTCTTCTCTCTCCTCTCTCTCTATCACTTGTATCACTTGTATCACTTGTCTTCCCATTGTTCATTGATTTGCTCAAACGGGCGCAAGTAATGTCTCCATTCATTGGGAATGAGGTCCATTATTGTCACTGTTTTTGGCATACCAAATACACCACAGGTAGCTTGCCAGGCTCTGCCATGACTCTGAGTTCATCCCCAAGACCCAGTCTTTTTCTATATCAGACCATCAACCATCCAGGGCCCACGGGGCAGAGCCCTGGGTATAGAAAAAATCTGTGTCCTGTCTGCCACCTACTGGCACAGCCAGGCACCTGCCACACCTGTAACACCTAAGAGGCAGCTCTTTCTATATATATAAATAATCACTTGATCACTTCACTTGAATCCCGTTATTTGCTCGAGCAGGCACCAGTAACATTTCCATTGGACACTATCAACGTGCCAATGTATCCCAATGGCATCTGGTTGATTCAGGAATATGAAGAGCCTCAATCCATTCCTTCAGGGTCTTGACAAGGAAGTCTGACCATCTTGTAGGTGGGCTGCCACGTGATCTTTTGACATCCTGTGGGATCCAGTCGGTAATGGCTCTAGTCCAGTGGTTGTCTCCAAATTGCATTACATGTCCAGCCCATCTGATTTTCGATGCCTTGGCAAACGAGACAGCATCCCTGATTCTGCAATAGTGATGGAGGTTGGAAATCCGATTCCTTCTCTCACTTGAGTGAGGCGTGATATTCCAAGCACAGCTCTTTCAATTCCTCTCTGGGAGACCCGAATAGCATTCTCATCTTGCTTTCGTAGGGCCCAGGTCTCTGAGGCGTATGTTAATGTAGGGAAAACAGTGGAGTCAAATAGATATGCACAGAGCCAGAGGTTCTTTGTCCTTTTAGCTATTTCTTCGATGCCTTTAAAGGCATTCCATGCTGTTCTCTTCCTCCTGTGCAGCTCAGGTTTTAGGTCGTTCATCACGTTGACTTCTCGATCTAGGTACACATAACTGCTGCATTCAGAGATGTCTGTTCCATTGAGAGTGAATGGGGCCTCTGGAACTAGTTCATTTTTCATAAACATAGTTTCCTTTAGATTCAGCTGTAGACCTATCTTTCCACATTCTCGGTTAAAGTCAGCCAGCATTTGTGCCGCTTGGCTAATGTTTGGTGTTATTAGAACGATGTCATCAGCAAAGCGGAGGTGGTGTAGTTGCCGACCATCTATCTTCACTCCCATTCCTTGCCATTCTAATTTGTCATGATGTTCTCGAGGGTGGCGCTGAAGAGTTTTGGTGAAATGGTATCACCGTGTCGAACCCCCTCTTTTCACATTAATGATCACTTCTTTGTAGAATGGTGAGATCCTGGTGGTGAATCCGTAACACAGCTCATGAAGGATCTTGATGTATTGGGTTTGAACACCCTGTTTGGCTAGGGCTTTGATGACTGCTTCAGTCTCCACAGAATCAAAGGCTTTCTTTAAATCAATGAGCATGAGACAGAGCGGTATCTTGTACTTCCTACAAACCTCAATGAGCTTGGTTACTGTGTGGATATGGTTGATTGTGCTGTATCTTTTCCGGAGGCCAGCTTGCTCTCATGGTTGTCCTTTATCTAGTGTTCTGCCAACCCTGTTCAGGATGACTTGCGTAAATAGCTTATAGATGATGGACAACAGGCAGATGGGGCGATAGTTGCCAATGTCGGTCATTTCTCAAGGGAAATGAAGCTTACATGATTTTTTCATATATATATATAAAACACAATTTTTTCTTATTTATTTATATAAATAATATATAAGAAAAAAATTATGATATATATGTGTATATATATATATAAAATCATGTAAGTTTCATTTTCCTTTTGGGTGAGGGATAGAATCAGAGTGGGTAAAAAAGCAAGTGCTAGTGTGGGTCAATTACCCATAAGGATCTGATAGGTTTTGTTGCAATTCCTCTAGAGTAGGCCTCTTCCAATAAGTGTTACTTTGATATAGGGAAGGACAGGCCAGTTGAGATCCATAGGAAATCTGTCATCATTACTTAGAAATTTCAGATTATTTTAAATTAAGATCACTAGAGGCTGAGAATTTGCTCTTGACTTTGACTCAGGTTTTGCTTTAATGGAAAAACAGTCCCCCACAGTCTCTTTTTTATTACCTAGAAGAAAGAAGTTGGAGAGGATATTATCCCAAGTGTAAGTTTACCTGTAAACATATCTTGTGTTAAAAAGATAAGATCCATACCCTCTATTTCTCAAGAAGATGGCCCCCCAATCTCTCTCTCTGTCTCTCCCTGTGTCTCTGTCTTTGTCTCTCTCTCTCTCTTTCTCTGCATACCTGTTGATGCTCTGGACTCTGCACTCACTAATTACTCTTTGCAGTGTTACAGAACTGTTTGGGAACAGCTGTATTCCCTGGCAATATTATAGAGGGGAGTCAATTCCCTTCTACCTCAGGACTGGCAGCTGGCAAATGGATGAAATTCACGAATCCAGCAAACTTCCAAAAATATTTACTTAAACAAGTTCTGATAATACAATCCAAGGTCAGGAAACCCCCCAAACTTCCAATTCTTAGCTGGATCCAGACCAGGTGCTCAGTTCAGGA